>CM029369.1:17674639-17687139 GCA_017165825.1 Hepsetus odoe
CTCTCTCTCTCTCTCTCTCTCTCTCTCTCTCTCTCTCTCTCTCTCTCTCTCTCTCTCTTATTCACATATATATGTATTCTGATCCACAAAAACTCCTGTCCTGATCCAAAAAAATGATTTAAACAGAAGGTGTCAACATCCACTTTCTTGTTCTGGAAGCATCCTCCAGTGTGCCCACGTTTTTTGCACATATTTTCCTAGCACGTCTTCACAAAATGTTTATAGAGCATCATCATAATGGAATGAGGAATGAGATAACAGGGGAAAATAATAACAGGACTGTTGGTTCCAGTTACAGATGAGGTTAAAATATTGTTTAAAGAACTTTTTCATCATGGGTATGGTATACGATAACATACCATCCATACAATTATTACACTTAATTAATTAATTGATTAATTGATTGATTGATTGATTGATTGATTGATTGATTGATTAATTAATTAATTTACTGGTGCAAATGAGAATACATTCATTGAAGCCAGTGATGTATCCTTTTAATGACATGCATATAAAGACCTATTTTCACTTTTTAAAGGACCAGGCATGCATCTCTTTCCTGAGCTCTCAGGGGTTCTATTTATAAGCCTTGAAGAATTCCTTTCTTTAAGACTCTGTGGAGATTTCTTTGCCTTACCGTGTGCTGTCAGTGTACCGAGTTAGTCTTCTTCCATTTTATTGTGGAAGCTTTGCTGTTCTGCCAGGACCTGCTGTTGACACTAGCAGTAATTATGTCATTTCCGGTTGTTTCTTGGTGAACAGTTTGCTCAACCTCATTTTTTTTTCTGATGACTCTCTTGTTTCTTGTGTGCTGTGCAGATCCAGGCTTTTCATCCTTTTCTCCCATCATACTCATTTGCAGTTGCATGCTGTCTCTCGGCCGGCATGTCAAACAGATTACAGGGCAGAATGGGATTAAGCGAAGCAGTGTAAGAGTGTGACCAGCCATTAAGACTCTTTCAATGCTAAACGCCTTCCTCACCAAATTCAGCACAGAAATTGGGTGCCGTCTTTGGCTGTCTTTCTTGATGCATTCAGTGGAAGTTAAAACACACACACACGCACACACACACACACACACAGACACACACACACACACACACACACACACACACACACACACACCTACACACACACACACGCTCGCGCACACAAACACCTTGCTCCCAACATGTCTGTTTATTCATCCTTCTTCCCTTTCTTATTTTTCTCATAATCAGCTATTTATATGTCTGGATGAATGTCTTGTTTGGAAGGAGATCAGCTTCAATCTTTCTATCTTTACTGAGAGACCAGTCATCTCCAACTCAGACAAAATACATGTCTATCAGCTGTTGCAGTGATCTGTCTCAGACCATTTGGATTCTTTTTTGTCTCTCTTGCATTCAGGAGCTATTAAAGGCTAATTATGCTCAGCATAAAGCACCGCACACTCAGAATGACATAGAAAAATAATAGCCTGCAGTAAAATGTCTTAATGCACCCATGTTATTTATCACCACCATTCAAATAAATTATTCACATTTACAGATGTGTGCAGCATATGCCTTCGGAGAATATACGTTAGCCCTTTTGGTTCTTATAAATATTTGTAATTTTTGTGATTTATGTTAGTAATTCTTAACTACTTTCATTATTCTTCTGGCTTATATTCTTAATGCCAGGTAGTGTTGTGTGTGGTTGTGTGCGTAGCTTGACTTTACATACATATCACAATGATCAGTGGTGTGGGGGAGGAGGTTTAAATGACTGTGAGCATGATGCTCAGCCAGAGCCTCCAGAACAACAGATAGCAACGCCTTTCATTTCTCATTAAGGGCACTATCAGCTGTGCAGGGCAGGCAGGACATAAGGGCAGCTTTATAGAATACTGGTCCTCGCTTTATTAGCCTGGACTCAAGGAGATTGTAGTCAGCCCTAAGGAGTGTGTGTGTGTGTGTGTGTGTGTGTGTGTGTGTGTGTGTGTGTATGAGGGAGAGTGGGAGAGAATTTGACAAATAAGACAAGGCAGTGTGATAATAAAGGGAAATTTACAGTAGGAGCTCTGTATACATAAATATAAATTTTGCCTGCACTACTACTAAGAATAATTATTATTAGGAAGATGGTGATGATGATGATGAAGATGATGGTGGTGTTGCTTAGTAGTAGTATTAGTATGAAGGCTATCACTTTATTAGGAATCAAGTTATTTAGTGATTATTTTAACGATTCATCATTCAAATTGCTAAGTAATTGCAAAATCAAGTCGTGGAGAAGGTAAATCAATTTTTTATTTTTAATCAAGCAATTAACTATAATTGTGTCATCATGGCAGTCCAGTTTTGCTATTATGTCATTGCTCAGGGGAGCAAGAATGCTTAGTAGCAGGGAGATTGGAGCTACCATCTTGAAGAGGTTATGAATAATCCTCAGTTATGGCACCCAGCAGAGCTCCGGGCCAGTATCTGGCTCTGCATTCACATCTGAATGAGCTGTGAGCATGTCGATGCACACTGTCCTTGCCTCTGCAAGTGTCTGCTCTTATTGTGCTAGGTTTGGGGAGTCTCTGTGGCTACTCTCGCTGGCTCAACTTCTCACAATTGTTATAAAGTGGGTTTTGTTGCTCACAGATGAACAGGTTTGTGCAACATGCAGAGCTGGATGATTGTCGGAAATGCAACAAACGGATGCACTTGAAATAAAGTGGGATACCCACTGACAAACAGGCAAGATACCTACTAGAAACCACTTCACATGAAATAAGGACAGAATGACATTTCAAAATATGAAACCGTTAAATGGAAAAATTGCTATGATTATTTTTCCCCAGTGTCTGCATCTTCCTACAGTGGGCTCATTGTTGTCATGGCGTACAGAGCAGGCACTGCTTGCTTCTGGTGGCAAGCCATCATTAAGCTTGATTAACAAGTTTGCTTCCTTTTAGTTTGATCAATTTTGTTACATGAAATTGCTTATACACAGGGCAGATGTGTTAAATGATATGTATGTAATTCTATTAGCCTCGTGTGCCTTTCATGCTCAACATCCAATTGGTATGAGTTACACAAAATGCATTTCATATTAATGATCAGTTGTTACTTAAAAATCACTTACCCAAACAGCTTTCACTCTTAAAAGTATGAACTCCAAAACGCCTCTGAAAGTGTGCTGTGGTCTCAGTCATCAATTAGTTAGCAGCAGATATTCAAAATCCTGTACAGCGCAATGGGTTGTCTCAGTTGTCTGGATTAGATTAGTTTGTCCAACACATCATACAGATGTTCAGTTTGATATCAGTCTGGGGAATTTTGGTGGTCAGCACCTTCAACTCTTTGTCATTTTCCTCAGTCTATTTCGGTTTTTTCAGGGTGGCTGGGGGCATTATCCTGCTTACAGAGGCCATTAGGGAGGCTCTATCGATGATCCTCATTTCAAATTGCTCTGCTGCTGGTTTACCTGATTATTCCTTCTTGGATCTTTTTTCTAATAGTTACAACAATAGTGCAAACTAGAAAAACCCCACAAGCCCTGCTATTTAAAAAAGGCTCTGACAAGCCATCACAATTTGACCCACGTCAAAGACCCTTAAGCTTGAATTTGTCCTGCCACCATCACATCAGATTCCAATTACTGACTGTTCATTTATTGCCTAATATATCCCAACCCTTGACATGTGCCATTGTGCCAAGATAATTAATGTTATTCATGGTTTTAATGTTATGGCTGAACGATGTAAATGCACACAGTGTGAGTGCACAGATGCATAAAAGCTGCTGCCCTCTGTAACTCCTCTAGGCTTTTCACACAAAGGAGCACAGCTATCAGATGAGCACTGTGATGGCAGATAGCTGTTAATTAGATGACATGGGAAAATACAAAGCATGTGAAATTCATCTCATGAAAAGGCAATAGCTAATCAGACCCATCTAAATAGTGCAACATTTCATCATCAGGTATCTGAACTTCAGACCTGCCCAGTGGAATAAAGTGTCTACAGGGTGACAGGTCCAATAAAACCAGATTGCTTAAGACAAACATAATTTTATTGCATGTGTACATGCAAGACCCTCAGTCTCTATGTCGCACTCTCTCTCTCTCTCACACACACACACACACACACACACACACACTTACACAAACACACAAACTACACACACCTGTTTGATAAAATCCAGGCATGTTGAGTCATCCTTGACAGCAGGATCGTTTTTCCCTACCTGACAGACAGAAGGGAGTCACTACCAGCAACACCTACATGCTGACATTCATCCCAGATCTCAGATTCTCATTCCCACTGTTTCTTTTCTCTCATTTTCTACTTTCCTATTGTCATGCTATTGTCTGGGTGCATATAAAACTCTTTTCTTAGTAATTTTCATTGAAAACAAGTTGAATTGAAAGTACAACACATCGATTTGTCAAATAATACGTTCCCCTGAACATAGTGTTTAAAGGCTTTTTTTATAGTTCCATAATGTTCCACTTCAGATCCAGTGTGCTTGAGTACAGAACCAAAACAATAACTGACTGAAACATAGCACACCAGGATGTGAGTGCCAAAACATGTAAGATGCATCAAACATACAATTACTGTTGGAATGAAACAGTCAAAACAAGAACTGTATCATTGCTCAACATATGCAGTTTTAATGTTGAGCACTCACTCTTTATGTTCATTTTTTTTCACATGTACACCTTTAAACACATTGATAAGTTAGCATGTGAACATGGTAGGTTTCTGGGACATTACTTGTCCTGGAATGACTTATTTCCCCTGGAAAGGCAACCAAAGTGAAAGTGAAAGTGACAACCCTTGTCATTGCGAGGTCACAGCACTGCACACCATGAACCACAACAAAAGTGGACCTCTGCTTTTTACCCGTGCACACAAACACCGTGTAGCAGTGGGCAGCTATTGAAAGTGCCCGGGGAGCAGTGACGGGGACGGTACCTTGCTCAGGGGTACCTCAGGGCAACCTACTTTTGAGGGAATCGAACCCACAATCTTCCGATGCAGGGCCAACTCCCTAACCACTAGGCCACCGCTGCATGGAAAGACATGATGATCCAGAACATTTCTGAATAGGTGGCAACTCTTCTGTGTGGGGCTTTATTACTAACTATCGTTCCCATTTTGCTATTTATTCCCGCTTGCATACCTTACAATAAGTGAACACATTACATAGAAGTTACAGTAATTTATCAGTTTCTGTACTTAAGATTTTGTCTATTTTTTTCTTCATGTGGCTCATTCAGTTTATACAATTAAATTACGTGTCAGTCCTACAGGCACTGTTACAGAAACAGTCTGTCAAATTCTAACAAATAAAGAAAATAAATGAAGAAAATAGTCCAAAAAAAAAAAAACAAACCCCATGAGGACAGAGGGAAGCTCATTACTGCTGCAGTCAGAGACAGGATGCTCAGGACGGCACAAAGTAGCACTTATTCTCCCAATGTGCTTTATAAATTACAGCTAATCCATAAAAAACAGTATTTTAACTTTGGCAAGAAGCTTGACCTGTGTCTTCACAAATGCACTCTTCTTTATGGCAATCTGCTGTTTTTAATACTCTGGATTCTGCTGCAAAATGACATGATCTTTACACGGATTTACTTTTTGACTAATTCAGACCAACTTTTTACAGTGCATCGTTCTGGGAATCCCTCACAAAGGGCAGTATAGTTAAGGACATATGACATATGCTCTCTGTAGTGTTATTTACATTCCTTGATGCTGATTTGTGGTCTGAAACAAGCATGCAGAGTCTTTTCCTTTATTATGACACATGACTGAAGTTAGAGCTCATTCAGTAAATGCCAAAGTAAGACGGATTAAAGTGATCAACACGCTTGCAGCTCGAGTGTGTGTGCATATATAGATGCTGAATGAACGAGCTGCATGAGTGTGTCCTCCGTGCCTGCACATCCCAGAGGGAAGGCTGCACAGTGCTAATGGAAGAGCGTTGTCTGAACAGGTCCTCCATCTCTCTCTCTATCTTTCTCCTTTTTTCCTGTAGGTTTTGATGGTATGAGGCGTTCAGTGATGATAATTGGCTCAGATTCCCAGCTGCTTCCAGCAGCATTAAATATGGATAGGAGGCTCATGTAGGCTTGTCTAGACTAGAGGATTTATGGGCTGAGACTTATTCTTTTTCCTGAAGTATCATCAGTGTGCCTCAGAGCAATGTAATGAAGCAGGCCCTGAATCAGACCCTGTCATAGTGCAGCTCTCTCCACCATCCGGAAGAGAAGCAAGTCGAGAAAACTAACAGAAGAAGTCAGGATGTACCTCTCTGGGTCACTTTCTCAAGCGAAATTCAAATGAAATCATGATCATGATGTTATGAAACTAACCCTCCCATCATCTTCAGCACCACTGCTCTGTGCAGGCTGAACAACAGGACTGAAAGGGTCCTTTATGAGTCCTTTATCTGTTCATCTGGACCTGGGATTGTGAGATATTCAACAGTTCATCCATCACTTATTTCAAGCAAGGTGATGGCGGGTTGCTGAAGCCTATCTCAGCTCTCTCATTGCAGGGAAACACCAACACCCAGTGGTAATTAACATTTCCAGTTAAACTGATGTGCGTTCCCTGAACTCGCACTGGATGGTGCGTTCCATCCACAGTGGAATCCAGAACCTATTCATTGAATGGCAACACGAACCACTGCGCCACTATGCCATGCTGAAATAATCAATAAGTCAATATCTTATTTGTTTAAAAAATGACATTTGTGTTCATTTTATTCCTTTGTTTAATACTTTCTTCACAATTTGCCGTAATTCCCCTCAGCTGAATGTGTAATAAGTCAGACCAGCTTAACAATAGCTGGTCTGCTTACTGTAGCGAGAAGAGAATAAAGGCCAATTAGCCCACATCGAGGAAGAGTTGGTTGACACTAAAACTTTGTATTAGTGGTGTGTGATATTATACTGGTATAATGCCCTGCGCTATACATGAATTGACAGTTACAGCAGTGAAAATATAAAGGCTGAATGAGTGGGAGTGTTTATTCAGTAGGATGGGATGTTTGCTCAGTCTGATGTTACATCAGGCAGCAAATCTTAACAGCTTGTAGAATAGCATGTTTTCCATAAAAAAAGTAAATACATCAGCACAAATATGAAGTTGTAAGGAAAGGCTTTGATTATATACTTTGGGCTCCTTTAAGTTACATTATAATATGTTACATTAAGATTGTTATTTTTGCTTTTTAAAGTTGCTGTTTCAATAGAAACTGTTCTTGTTTGATTAAGCTGTATAACTAGCTGTCTGATGAGGCATGCAGTAGGGAAGAGAGAGAATTTACTTTTATAACAATCTAGCCAATAATGATAGCTTTTAGTGCATGTTAGAGAGGCTCCTGATGGAGTTCAGCGTTCTGCTTTGTGACCATCCCTCTCTCATGGTTCTCTGAGCGCATGCTCATGCTTCTTCGGTCAGAAGCTCAGACATGAGCATCAGCTATAGCCTTGATTGTCAGGCCAGAGCATCTCGCACCACTGAACTGGAAGGAGCCCTCCATTTTCAGAGCACAGGCAACATAATTCAAATGCAGGTCAATTATTTTCAGTGTGACAAGGCAGGATTTACTAGTGCTAGCCCAGCCTATCAAACCACCAATCAATGCTATTTATCAGCTTCCCTTTACTCAATACCACAGCAGGAATGTATACAGGGGGAAAGTATACAGAAAACAATGGTTATATTTACACTGTGTACTAATTAGCAACTGAGATCTAGCATGATAGATCGTAAAGAGATGCTGCAAACCCGCAGCAAATGAAGGTAAAAAAGGAGCATATTGCATGGCTGAGTGTGAAGGATCTCCAGGAAAAACAATATTCATTTGGTTCTTTGTTGTTGACTGTGGGTTGGCTGCAGCACTGCATTCCCAAATGTCTGCTACAGAATGGACTAAACGGGCAACAGAGGAGATGAAAGGCTGCAGTATGCTGGGAGCAGCAGGGTAGAGCTGGGGCATTTTGGAGTGTTCTGGCAGGGAGTTCGAATCGAGCAGGCTCTGAAGCAGGTTTGCCTGGTCTCAGAGCGAGTTGTAATGTTTGAGTTAATGCATCCAGACGCCCACGTCATTAACAGAGAGTCTTCTGCTGCTGGAGGCACTCAGTGCACTCACTCAGAGAACCACACCAAATACACCACCTCTCCTCTTTGCCTTCATTGTGTGTGTGTGTGTGTCTGTGTGTATGTGTGTGTGTGCGTGTGTGTGCAAGAGAGAGAAAGAGAACAGTAGAAAGTGAGGCACATCAGCAAGGTATGGGGATATAATGCTTTGGGTGCAGAGATGCCTGTCTTTCACCTGAGAATGGTAAGAAAAATCATTGGAGGGCAAACCCTATTCATCACCCTCCAGCCATAAGCAAAGCTCATCGCCTTTTTTTTTTATTATTTCCATTCCCATTTCTCCATCATGGTGGCCTAGCTGCATGCTCAGAGGCATGCTACTCCCCAACAATCATGTAGTTCCAGGAGTACATTAAAGTCCTCTCCAAATTATCTACCAAAATGAAACACAAATATAACTTGTTTTTGCTTGCTTGTTTATTTGAAAAGGGAAAAAAGAAAGAACTGTATTAGAAATAGGAATAAATCTAATCAAATGCTACTCTAGAATCAGCTGAATTCAAGGATGAGATGTGTCTAAGAAATGGCTTTGAAATGCACATGGTCTGCATGTATTGGGAAGATTTGACTGACATTAGTTCAAGTTCAAGTTCAAGTTCAAGTAGGATTTTATTGTCATTTCAGCCATATACACAGTACATAGTCAAATGAAACAACGGTCCTCCAGGACCCTGGTGCTACACATAGGACATCAGACACAACATGAGACATAAGAAAACATAAGACACAAGACAAGGCTTTACCGTCTGCTATTATACTGTAATTATACAGTAGCCTGTCTGTAAATCATACTCTGAACCTGAACCCAGCACGCTGTGGCATCGTACCCAAATCCCATTCAAAGCAGAAGAGAATGCTGGTCGTTTCACAAAAAAATTGCCCTTTACCCATTCCCCTTTGTCAATAGTCTTGATGATTGATCATCAAAAATTCTGCTTTTTAATGCAGATTACAAGCTCAGACATTAAAACTGCAAGGAAATTGTACTGAGATGTGATTGCAGTATCTATAGTACACCGAAGTTCAGCTTGTATTAATGTATTAATATGTATTACATGTATTAATTAAATTAGTTACTTAATATACAGTACTGTGCAGAAGTTTTAGGCAGGTGTGAAACAATGCTATAAACAAAGAATGCTTTCAGAAATATAAATAACGATTGTTTATTTTTATCAATTTACAAAATGCAAAGTGAGCGAACAAAAGAAAAATCTAAATCAAATCAATATTTGGTGTGACCACCCTTTGCCTTCAAACCAGCATCAGTTCTTCTAGGTACACTTGCACAAAGTCAGGGATTCTGTAGGATTAGAGTCGGTGTGTGATCAACCAGTTTTACCAAACAGGTGCTGATGATCATCAATGTCACACGGAGGCTGAAACACAGTCATGTTTGGAACAACCGACCAGCCGAGTTCCTTCAGAAACTGTGTGCAAGTGTACCTAGAAGAATTGATGCTGTTTTGAAGGCAAAGGTCGGTCACACCAAATATTGATTTGATTTAGATTTCTCTTTTGTTCATTCACTGCGTTTTGTCGATTGATGAAAATAAATGATGAACACTTCCATTTCTGAAAGCATTCTTTGTTTACAGCATTTTTTCACACCTACCTAAAACCTTTGCACAGTACTGTATTTTCTCTAAAAATCTGAGACACAAATTTCTCCTTGTCCTAAATTTGATTGTCCTGGTTTCGGTTGTCTGCCCAGGAAAAAAACTTTAAGCATTTCTTTTGATTAAGGCATTAAAAGAGATTCCTTTCCAAAAGAAAGGGGAGTTGTTTTGTGGATGGTGTGTTCATTGATAGAGCAACGGTCAAGCAAAAACTAAAGTAAAAAATTATGAAAGTTCCCTGTTGCTGGCTTTCACCTAACGCTGGCTCATGCTTCATTGCTAGCTGCTTACAGTATTCTCTCTCTCTCTCTCTCTCTCTCTCTCTCTCTCTCTCTCTCTCTCTTGCTCTCTCGGTCTGAGAGGAATAGCTTAGTTTGTCCAGGTGCATGTCTTCAGTTGTCCTGTATCAGTCAGGCTGGGCACCTTCATACATTATTAACGTATGATTGAATTTTGATGAGCACAAGCTCTCAGTCTGTCTCTCGCACTCTGTGGTGTGTGTGTGTGTGTGTGTGTGTGTGTGTGTGTGTGTGAGTACCGCTCTGCACTGAAGATTAATATCCAGGGGTCTGGCATGTAAGCTGAGTGAGTGGGTCTGAGATTGCGTGTGTTAGTGTGTGTGTGGTCACAGTCTGACAGCAGCACTTAAAATGTGTTGTTGAAGGGTGTGTGAGTGTATGTCAAGATATTTCGCCTCAGGGCGTAAGTGTGTGTGTGTGTGTGTGTGTGTGTGTGTGTGTATGTGTGTGTGTGCATGTGTGTGTAATCCCAGTGTGCTTTGCAGTGGGGTTGATGTGAAGTGAAGATACAGAACTCCAGCTGTAACCCAGTGGGAGATGCCCTCTCCAGCCACCTTTCTCTCCATCACTCTCTCTCTCTCTCTCTCTCTCTCTCTCTCTCTCCCTCAACCTTTCATGCACTTTTGGTTTCTGCTGATCCCTCTCTTCTCCCTCAACTTGAATAAACCTCACCATTTCTTGGCTTTGTAGTAGAGTTTACTTAGTGGTGCCAATAAAAGGCCCACATGTGCATCCAGCTAGGCTTTATTGGGCCCTGGCTGTGACAAGTAACACAGCAGACCTCTTTTCATCTCCTCTTCACACTTACACCTCTGTTCAGCAGCACTCTGAGCTTCACAACCAGCCATGCCTCCATTCACACTGACATATACCAGCTCTTGCTTAAAATGTAACCCAAGTATAGCGTCTCTAAACTGATTAGAGTTTTTGCAAAGCTGCAGTGTATGCTCAGAGAACATTCGATTATACAGCAGAAATAGTTGCTTCTGGCACCTACACTGGAAGTATGGCTCAAACTGTTATTCAGCATTATTGATATGAAAAAAACGTAATTCTGAAGCACCACAACAGTCAGCAAGGGAACTGAAAGCTTATCTTACACCCTAAAAATAATCCATTAACTCGTGTTATATAGATTTTTGTCATACACAAAATTTTAAGCCATCCGTCATTTTTGTATATTCTATGAAATCACCTTGTTTTGGTGCAAAAATACTATTCGAACAAACTAAAGAAATGGGATCAAATATTTTACTATGTGTCAGGCTGCAAAGTGGTAGGTCACTATGTGGCTCAACAAACAGTCCACTAAAACTGGTCAGGTACAGGGACTGGGCTGAAAATGAGAGCCAAAGATGTTTAGGAAGCTTTTCCTTTAGGAAGCTTAAAGAACAGTTCTTCAGCAAGGAAAGCCAAAATATTTGGAAATGTATTCTCAGCAGAATACAGGGGGAGCAGGGGGCAACTATGAAAGCACCTAGGAGCAGTGACAGGGACGGTAACTTGAAAGTGAAAGTGACAATCCTTGTCATTGTGAAACGCAGCACAACACAACGAAATTCAACCTCTGCATTTCACCCATACACACACGTGCAGCAGGGGGAAGCTATTGAAAGCACTCTGGGAGCAGTGACAGGGACGGTACGTTGCTCAAGGGTACCTCAGGGCAACCTACTGGTGAGGGAATGTGTGCGTGTGTGTTTATGCATGTATGGTACATTAAGAAAGTGGTAGCAAAGAAGGAAATATAGATTTCCATACTCAGAGATCAATAATGAGAATGGTTGTAAAAAAAAAAAAAGTTGGACGAGTATGTGATCAATACAGCTATTGATGCTCATGTTCCTTAAAGTAACACTGAAGGCTATAGGAGTGGGTCTCTGCCCTGTGATAAGCTTGTGATAAGGCAGATGCTGCATACAATAATGTCAGTAAAGCAACCCATGAACTAATTAGCATATAGTAGATGTTAAATATTATTCATTCATTCATTCATTCATTCATCCATTATCTGCCGCTTGCCCCAAGCGGGGTCGCGGGGGGTGCTGGAGTCCATCCCAGCTCACACAGGGCAAGGACGGGGGACACACTCTGGACAGTTCGCCAGCCCATCGCAGGGAGGAGCATGACATGGACGGCACCTTGCTCAAGGGTACCTCAGGGCAACCTATTGGGAAGGGGTTCAAACCCCCGATCCTCCGATTATGGGGCCAACGCCCTAACCACTACCCCGTTAAATATTATATTAAATTATATTATATCATTATAATATCACTGACACATTTCTTTTAGAATTCATGAGAAATTGAAATACTCGGTTTGGGTTTTTCAGCATTATTTTTCCATTATTCCCATTAGGTTGCTGGAATGTTTGTTCTTTTGACTACAGTGTCAAGTGAAACTGCAGTTAGTCCCAAAGTAATGACATAAATGAACCTACAAAAGCTG
>CM029369.1:17692139-17702139 GCA_017165825.1 Hepsetus odoe
GCTGAGATTTTCTCAACTTTATGCAAATAAAGTGTGGCATGATGATTTGAATATCTATATGTTTTGCTACAGCAAATCAATATATTTTAAATATGTGTATTTTATTTAATTTTTTTTGTCAGCAGTGGGTAGTGTGGGTAGCACAGCCTTAAGACTACAGATGAGGACAAACTTGAGAAAACTAAGGAAGTGTGTATTAAAGTGTACCTTTAAAAAAGTGTACTTAATTTAAATAGCACATACTTTTAATGTTTAATCTATAGCTACTATATTGCATTCTTTATTTATTAGTTTTACAGCTTGACAAATCATCAATTAAAATTTTTATTTATTTTTTGAGCATTTCACTGCAATTAATTAAGCATGTTAAAAAGGATCCTTTCAGAAGCACTGCTTTATAGAGGGTATAAATAAATATTAAAGGATATTAATAAATGATTCACTTGTTTCCAACATCTTTAGAAATAATGTACTTATTTATAAAGGGGCAGTGGGAGCCTAGTTATTAGGGACTAAGCCCCAGGATTGGAAGGTTGTGGATTTGAGTCCTTGACCGGTTGCCATGAGGTATTCTTGAGCAAGGTACCATCCCCATCTCTGCTACCAGGGCACAGGATATGGCTGCCCCCTGCTGCATGTTGTGTGAAAGGGTTACATGCAGAGACTGCATTTCATTGTGGTTCACTGTGTGCTATGCTGCATGCTCACAGTGACAAAGAGTCACTTTCACTCCCCTCATACAGATGTGAGAATGAGAATATACTTCAATACGCTTGATTTGATAAATACTCTTATTTAAGTATATTTCCTTACTGTACACTTACGTTTGAAATATGTTACTTAAAAATATACTTTTAAAATGATTTGTCTAACGATTAAATGGAAGAATGATAAATTTAGAAATCACTGCAATCTGAAGTTCTATTAATGTTTTCTAATAACTGTGTGTTTTCACTTGCACGCCACACATCTCAGCTCAGTGGGTTCTTTATTTCTGATTACTGCAACATTAGATGGGTCGATTTAGTTCATAAAATCTTCACAAAATCCTGTGTATGTGTGTGTACCACAGTTTGCTGGTGTGTGTGTGTGTGTGCTCCGTGAGTGTCATGTGTTTGTGCTTGCTCCACAATCAATGAGCTGCTGCAGACAAGAATGGCAAGAGAATAGAAAGATGAGAAAATGGAGAGAATATGAGATAATGCTGAGAAGAGCTTTCAGGTCTCTAAGAACACTAATGTGGTGATGGCTGTTGTACATGAGTTGAAAAGACATCTCTTTGGAGAGAGCTGTTGTGTGTGCGTGTGTGTGTGTGTGTGTGTGTGTGTGTGTGTGTGTGTGTGTGTGTGTCTGTGTCTGTGTGTATCAGGCCTATGTTGCTGCTGCAGCTGAGGTCTGGGCTCAGTGGCAGTGTGGAGAACAGGCAGGTGCACGGAGACGGACGAGAGGACACAGAGGAAGTGCAGGAGGTCAGCCAATGAGGACCGGAAGAGGTAATAGGACAGGACAGGATAAAAGAGGGGGCAGGGCCGGACAGGGTAAGGATATGCTATGGCTATATGCTACCTTTGCCAATAGAACACTAGAAGCATTGGTAAGACAGAATGGGGCACCCTGCACCACTACAACATTGTTGGTGGAGTAAAAATAATCCTTAATAAATGCAACACTGAATATCTTTCATGATTATTCGTCCATTTCTCTATGTTGTAAATGGCTATTGTTGTTGTGAGCATGGTTGTTAACCACCGCCTTACCATCCAGTACTGCCTTGGGTTATGTCTGTCAGCTAATCAGAAGCTTTGACTAGGTGTGTGTGGCAGCTCTGATCTCAAATGCATTGATCATAAGATGGTAACTATTTTTTTTTATATAGCACTTGAAATAAAAGCATAAATGTAATTAAAAAATGTTTTTATACCCCAGAGGGTGGATTCAGTTCCGTGAGTGTTATCAGTTCAGTGATCCTGAATCGTTATGCTGATTAAGAGAAACCAAATTTTTTGCAGTTTTTAAATCCAAACCTCAGACTGTGGTAAATAAACAAAAGCAGCAGCTCTTATCTGGCTCATGCTTATGTTGTTCACATCCCAAAAAAAAATAAAACCTAAACAGGAGTGCCAAAATCAAATGAATATATTAGCGAAGTAAAAGAGATTTCTTCTGAACAGAGATGAAAAGTAACAAAACACAAATGTATGGTTACTTTACATAATCAGAGTTTACGTTACATAAACACTAATATTTGTACTTTCTACTCTTTTCTGCAATTTATACATTTTCAGAATCGGCTGGTTTATTTAGTTCTATTGCATTTGAAAGGAATATTCATTATTTTATTTTGCATCATTGCACACAAGAACAATTTCATCCTAAATGCACAATAACACCCAGATGATCCCTTGTTGAATCCATCAGTGCATAGCAAGCCCAACAGATGTAACACAACATAAACGACCTAAAAAGAGAATGAGAGAAGGGCTGCATCCCAGAATTCATACTGCCACACTAAAAAGAAAGGCATTCAGTGATGTAGTGTATAAAGGATAGAAGTGTATGGATTATTATGCAGTTGTGCACTCCCAAAGAAGTTTATTGAAAGTGATGACTTTGACAGAACTAGTAGAGACATGATAGATGAAAGTGGAATAGGGAAATAAATGTTCATTATTTTTTATTCAATTATTTTTTTCAATAGTGTGGTGGATGGTGCTGGTGTAGTGGTAGTGTACTCTCCTATGGACCAAGAGATTCGAATCCCACCTCCAGCACCAACATTGGGTTCCTGAGCAAAACCCTTAACTCCAAGTCGCTCCAAGGGGGACTGTCCCTGTAATCAGGAACTGGAAGTCCTTCTGCATAAGAGTCAGCTAAATGCCAAAATTGAAAATGTTGTGTTTACTTATTAAGATTAAAAGATAATTCCCTCTAAATTATTTAACTTTGATGTCATTTTTACACATGAACACCCTTCAAAGAGCTACTTTTTGCTGTTATATTTTGAGTAAATTTCTGAGCCTGTACTTTTTACTTTTACTTGAGTTAAATTTTAAATCTGTACTTCTGCTTTTACCTGTATAATCTTTACACAAGGATTTGTACTTCTACTTGTGTAAACAAGGTACTTTTTCTTGCTCCTGAATTATAGTTAGATATAGTTCGTTCTAGATATAGAGCAGCAGCGAGGGCATAGTGGTTAAGGAATATGCTGCAGGATCTGAAGGTCGTGGGTTTCAGTCCCAGACCAGTGGGTTGCCCTGAGGTACCCTCAAGCAAGGTACCACCCCCATCACTGCTCCACGTGTGCTGGACATCGCTGTGTATGGATTCATTGCAGAGAACGCACCTCAATGTGTGCTGTGTTTAACAATGACAAATAGTCACTTTCATATGTTGCAGCAGAGCAGTATTTGTAAAACATTCTACTGAAAATGCAAGAAACATTCAGGCATCCATCACACAGCAGAATTCCTCACAGTCCAAATGCTTAGAAGTTATACTAACTTTGGAAATATGAACATTCATATTTTAGATGATTACTGATAGGTTTTGCTCTTGGTTCTTGTTCTGCAGAGTTGCAGTTATTCTTGTAATTAGGTGTTACACAAATTAGAAGTGGAATAACTCTGTAAAATATACTTTAAATAAAATATGTGTGATTGTAGGGAAATTGACGATATCATTTTTGAAAGGATTCATCATATACTTGAGGCTACATGATTTCAGGAGGGTTGCCTTAGATGACCTTATGATTTGGAGCTCATGTTAAACTTGTTTATTTTCCCAGTCTAAGGAAAGCTATTCACACCTGAGACTTTTTGTACTGACGTAGGCTGCTACAGTGCTAGACGCTAGCTCACCATACCCAGGATAAACTGCAGGGCTCTGACAGATCCGGTTCACTTTGGCTCTCCTGCAGCTGTGCCAACCCTGTGCTGCAGCCATGACAAAGCACCAAGGCCATGGTGAGACAACAGCCGTCCTCTGAGGACCAACACAGAGAGGACCGTTTGTGTAAAAGTGTGACTTTCATACGGTGGCTCATGTCTGAGCTGAAGATGACCTTATTCCAGTGATAAAGTTCTCGGGTCACTGCGAGGATTATTTTAAACCTCTGCTGTTCCTACAAAAGAGAAGTTTGACTTTTAATAGCTAATCTTCTGTAAACTAAGACTTTTCCAACTTTGCTTCAAAGTTTGCTTCATGGCATTGGTTATTAGGTGTTCTGATTTTACTTTTCACAAGCAAATAGCGACGTGCTCAGTTGTTTTATGTTTGACAACACCCAAAAATATCCTAAAAGTGCTTTACAGAGTTTGTAGCATTTCATGTCTCTGTGAAGGCCACTGTGAGCTCTGAAAAGCTGGTGTAATTTGGGGCAATCACAAGCAGCATCAGACACATTTTCGTTCTCTAGTGTTCACGATTTGAAAAAGCAGCTGAAGGAAACTGGGTTATTTTGAAATGTCTATTATTTGAGAAGTCTAAACCACTGATGGTGATGTTCATAGCAGAGAGTGTTGCAGCAAAATGGACCTTTTTTCTTGGTTTCATTCTGTCAAGGTTGAGAAGACAACTGTATGAGAGCAGGTGATTTGCAGTTGCTACTGATATCCAGAGGTGGGAAGTAGCTCATGTATGTGTTGGTGTTTTATCGCTCATTTCAGACATAAACAAGGTAAAAGATGTAAAACATAACATACCAAAAAAGAGAGCTTCGACCATGAATAAAGGTTTACTGAATTTGATGTCCATGATCTAGGTGCATAGAGGTTTAATCGGTACTTTTACTTTATAAAGGTCTTTACATCTTTTTTATATTGATATATGTGCTGCTCCTCAAGTATAGAATGTGCATGCTTTTGCCACATCTGCAGATTTCAAGATATAACCAAATACATTAGGCTTAATATTAATTCTTAAAGTAAAAGTCATATTATTAAAATAATTAAAATAATTAAAATAATAATAATTTTAGGAATTGGTATTATTTAAACCATGTTGTAAATTGAATGCAGTAAAACACAACTAACATACTGCAATTATCTGCTTATTAGGCATATAAAAATATATTTTGAACTGTATCACAGTGTGTCATGCTGTTATCTGACAACTAACATGTTGGCTTGGAGAAAATGAAGATGGATTCCCACCATTCCTGTGGATCAAACATGAAATCTTCCAATAGGAATGAAGTTTAAACACAGGACTCACAACATTTTGCAGTAATTTACTGCAAAATATGTTGTTTTCTGTGTTATTATGGTATTTCATACCATTTGTAGGTGCTCCAACATTCTCTGAACTTCTCATCCAGTCATAGCAAAGCATGCACCCATAAATCAGTTCAGGAGGTGATCTAATTGAGTCATGGGTGGTCAAAGCGTACAAAGCAGTAGAGGGTGCAGGAGCTGGCTGTCAAAGAATGCTGACTTTTCCAAACTCGCCGGGAATTCTCTCTGACAGCAGCCGGCGAGCATGAACTCCCCGCCGCTCCGACAGCTCTTTAATTTCCCATTATTAAGTCCTCAACAGCGCACGGCTGACACCAGTCCAACCAAGAAGAACATCTCCCACAGGAGTGCCAGATGTCTCTTAGACTTATAAAGATGCACACACACACAAATAAACTAAACACATGCAAAAACGCATACACACACACCCTCAAACAAATAGACTTGTGCCATTAAAAAGTCACACAGATAAGGTACTAATGAGCAAATTCCTAATTCCAGGTGCTGCTGTGCTAGGCAACCATGAATGCATCTGAGTAAGAGGTCTGAGTAAGAGGTCATCATTCTAATGAGGCAGTGTACTAGTCCCCTGGACATTCTCCCTCATCATCTCCTCTCTCGTTATCTCACATTCCCCACCCCCTCCTCTTCCTGAAGATCCAGTCAGTATACCTGTGTCAGTGTAAGGAGTCGGAAAGGGTGTGGGATAGGTCACATGAATGACTGCGCTGTGTAGGAGCACAGCGCCCAGATGAGTGAGTCGGGTCGATGAGTGAATCGGAGGCTATAGCTCTTACTGTGTTCTGGCCCAGTAACCTTTAATATTTGTCAGTCAGGCATGCAGGAAGCACAGGATCAGCCTATTGATTTGAAGAAACAGCTTAATGTGTGTGTGTGTGTGTGTGTGGCTTAACTTAAGCAAGGTGTAGCTCATTGCTATTTATGTTTAGGAAGGGGTGTATTGGCAGAATGCTGTGTGGGGTATATGTATGTCTGTTTGTTTTCATATGAAAAGATTTGCCTAAATTTTCTTTACTTCACAAATTAATAATTTTCTTAGAGGAACAATGAAACACATTGATTTTATTTATTTTATTTTTTTTCATTTTTTTTTTATCAGAACTTTCTATATTTTATATATATATAAAAAACAGGCTGCTCTTTGTATTTAGTTTTGTATTTAGAATGTCATATCACATCGTATTCATTTTTCAGTATTTTCATGTAGGAACTCAACTAAATGTAATCTGACCGTATTTATGCCTTCAAACTATTAAATGCATCTATGTATTATATACATATTAAGTCTCATGCACTGACTATATATAAAAGAACATCTTTATGCTGTCTGACTGTAAATGGCTAAAAAAGTTTTTGTTGCCGTTCCATAAAGTTTAATAAGAGCAAGTAATTCTGATGCTGGGTGGCTGAACTTTTTTAATTATATCTTGCATTGCCTGCTGTTAAGCACTGTTAATGAGTTAAAGCTTCACCCGCTGGATGCTGTAATTGCCTCGTATAGCCGGGTCACTGTGTGCCCAGCACTGCTGATAGTATCAGCTTGCACTACTAAGCTCATAACAATTAGGTTAGGTGAAAGCCTCTATATAAATGTTACCACTGGGTTTTACCACTATATAGGCAGTTTTGTGTAGGATACAAAATAGCCACCTCTTCCTTAAAGGTTTTTATTTGTAATGTCTAATACAAATCCTCTGTTTAGTGGTACTTACGTTGGCCTGGAATATAGACGTCAGGTCGCACTGAGGTGTGTTCAGGTTTAGCCTAGAGTTCATGTAAAAATCAGTCCTCCTTGGAAAATGATTGACAAGTACACACAGATTGGTCTCTTTGAGTGCTACTATAAATAGAAACTCTCCTCAGTCTTATAGTCACAAACGTTTTGTGTCTTAACCTTTATAGTGTAGTGGCATCCAATTCTGCACACCTAAAAGTGGCTAAATATCCTCATTAAGAGGGTTGTCAGAATACATTTCAGTGTACAATGTATATTTTCTATACCATCACAAGAATATATTTGAGCATACAATATATTTTTCCATAACCTGACAATGACAGGTATATATAAGTACAGGCACATTTCACACATCTTTTAGCGGAATTCACACACTTGAATATTTGGAATGAGTGCTGTTAACCTGTAATCCCGTGGCAGTCAGTGAGTTGTGCATAATAACAGCAAGTTTCGATAAGGACTGATATAGCAGAACGAGCTGCGGTGGCTGGGAAAGTGTGACTGATCTCTCACCTCACGCAGGTATGCGTGTGTGTGTGTGTGTGTGTGTGTGTGTGTGTGTGTGTGTGTGTGTGTGTGTGCTATCCTGTTGACAGAACAAGAAATGGAAAAGTGTGAGATAGCTTTGCTTCACTATTTATTTCCCTTGTTCTGTTTCTCTCTCTCTCTCTCTCTCTCTCTCTCTCTCTCTCTCTCTCTGCATTTCTCTCTTACCTCTCTCATACTCTCCCTCCCTCTTCAAGGCTGCAATGTTGAAGGGTTTTATTGTTCAGGCTCTTTGTGCAATGTCTGATATATATGTCTCTACGGGACGTCCTGAGTCCGCTGGCTGACTGTGGGGAGCCATGGTGCCAGCTGCAGCACTCTTCTGTCCCTCTTCTGCCCTGCAGCCCCACACAGCGCCTCCTCTGGCTGGCCTGGTCAACCCCAAATATAGCAGTGGTGCAGAGAAGCCCAGCATGACTCTCCTTCACTCGGCACCTGCAGCTCTGCTTTATTGACAGCCTGTCAATCAGCCCACACCACTGGGGCACTGTGGGTCTGAAAAAGGCTGTCATTTAGCCCACCGCTTTGGGCATGCTTGCTTTTATTGACTCTCTCTCTCCCTCTGTGTGTGTGTGTGTGTGTGTGTGTGTATTCAGTCCCAGACTAATGTTGTAGACGCCCTGCTGGTAGCAGTTTCACAGTTAACCCCTTAAACCCCAGATGACACTTAATTCCCTCACTCTCAAAACTTCTAGGGACATGACTTCAGATGGGACCTCTGAGCAATAATAAGAGTTAACGAATGAATAAAAAGCAGAGAACAGGAAAAAGCACAGGGCCATATTCTTAGTTTTTGGTATAGTGGCACTTTTAAAAGACTTAAAATATCAGTAAGACAGATATGAGCAGCAAGCAGAGCAATATATTTGAAAATATGTTTTATTAATGATCTAAAACAACAGCCAAGGGAGACTGGGAGATGTTTGTATTAATCAAGTGAGGAATCGATGCTGGCTCTTATGCCAACTTTCAAACACATAACCTAAAATTGTAAATTGTATTTTTAGTCTGCAGGGTGGCACAGTGCTGCATTGGTACCATGATCTAGGTCCCCAGCCAATTCACCTTAGGTCCTTTTGTGTGGATTTTGCATGTTCTCCCTATAATTGTGTGTGCTGAGTTTCCTCCTACAGTGACTTTGCTTGCATGCATGTCAGGTGCACTGGAGATTTGCCCCTGGTTGTGAGTGTGTGTGAATCTGTGTGTCTTCCTTCTGATGGACTGGTGACTCGTCTAGGATGTTTCCATGCCTTTCACCCTATGAGAGCTGGGATACATTCGCACTGTGATAAGAACACGGATGGATGGATATATGTTTTCTTTGTCTTCCTTTAATAAGATGTAATGAATAGAGATTTCAATGCTCAGACACTGGCACCTTGAACAGTTATTCTTTTTAAATTTACAACACAGATTGGCCTAAATCAATATAGCAAATTGCTGGTTATATGCAGGTTCTGATTTTAGCTACTTGTGCATTTTCAACTTGAGTTTCTAAAGCACTTCAACAGTGCCTTATGTCTCTGCAGGTGGGTGAATCATTTTCATTGATTAAACCTCTCAAGGGTGTCAGTATTATAAGAGTGCTTTTTGGACAGCTTCTTCTGGCTGGCACACACTGCTCCTCAGTGCTCTAAAGATCTTCCCCTAACTGCTGTGCACCACACCAAAAGTGAGAGCGCATAAACAATAAAAACAGACACAGTCAGACCTGTAGGACATTGAAACACAGGTGTGTATTTCTCTGACCTTTCTTTAGCTTTGAGCACTGTCTTTAGGCATTTTGAAAGCAATAGTTTTGTCTGAGGTTTGGAGGCTATTTTTATACTTTACTCAGTTCTGCTCAACTGTTTTTCCTCATTTGGTCTATGTAGATATCCAGCATGTGTTCCTGTGTGTTTTTGCAAGTGTTTGTATGCATGTGTAGTGTATCTGTGTGTATAATGCACTATATCCTTCAGTCTATAAGATATCAGTGTACCATTAACCATTTGTGAATCATTTGGTGACTTCTACCATTCCAAAAGATTTTTAACACAGATGAGCCTGTTTTCCCTGTTGTTCTTTTTTAAGTAACACATTAAAGACTAAACAACTTTATTTTGTGGGAACATTTTGAAAACGACGGGGCAGCAGTGGCCTGGGTTAGGGAGTAGGCAGAGAAACAACCAGGACAGATCACCAGTCCATCACACTTAATTCCACTCACATCTACAGTCAGCCCTACAGACCAAACTCCAAGTGGCCTGCCATTCATGTCTTTTCACTGTGGGAGGAAACCCAGGCAGACAAAGAGAGAACATGCAAAATCCACACAGAAAGGACCCCGGCCACCCTGCCAGTGAATCAAACCAAGAACCTTCTCGGTGAGACGATAGCATCAACATCTTTGTCAGCTCTCTGTATCACAAGAAGCAGTATTATATAGAGTGTTAAACCTTTGCGACATGGATTTTTTGTAGGG
>CM029369.1:17707139-17807139 GCA_017165825.1 Hepsetus odoe
CAGTAGGCTCTCACTGTATGTGAATAAAATATGCGAAAGGAAACGCTTCTGGGCTCTCGCTACATGGGTCACATGATTCTATACCATGATCTGTTCACCACATCAGGTGTTTCTGACCTCTGCAAAGGGCGTTTCCTGTGCTGGCTCTTGCTGAGGGGAATGAATCATGAGTAACATAGTTTTTGTGTGTGTGCATGTGTGTGTGTGTGTGTGTGCAGGAGGCAGATGATTGACTTTTATTGGGTCAAGCAGACATTTATTGGGTGATTTGCGGCGTGCACAGGGGCCTGTGGCAGCGAGTGTGTGAGCTCAGCACTGCTCTGCAGGAGAGAAGCAGAGCAGTGAGGTGAAGTGGAACCACAGAGACAGCTTAGCAACCACAGCTGGCCCCAATGTGTCACTCACTCACCCAAAAAACATGAATGAGTTACGATGAACTAATACATACACAGGCCCTCCGGCGCAAACCAAAATTATGCATGCGCAATCATTCATAATCTGTTGCATATGAGCTGGAAAATGAGTGAAAAAAAAAGGCCAAAAATGGCATAGAAATGTGAAAATTATATGTTAAAGGGACAGGAGATGAAACACAGACACTCAGACACAAACGTGCACACACACACACACACACACACACACACACATTTAGAACCCTCACACACAGTTCGTGAAAATAAATGAGAATGCCAATTTATTTGCACAAAAATCAAATCCATGAGGAGAAAGCAAAATGTAAACAGCATCGCTGTTAAATATGAAATCACTTATAATATCAAATAATGTGTAACATTTGAATAAAAAAACGTGTATTGTTAAAAAAAAAAAAAAATGTTTTTTTTTTTTTTTTTGGGGGGGTTAGACCCTCTATTAATTCATGTCGAAATGATACTTCATTAACTTTGATAAGTATCTTGACAGAAATATCAGCTTTAGCATTAATATTAAATAGATACTGTGACTATTTATAATCAGTAATGCGTAGCATCGTTATTATTGTTATTGCAATGTGTTTTCTTTCTCTCAAATACATATATTTTAAAGCCAAATCTTAATCAACTCATTATTAAAAGCATCAGTTGACCACAAAAGGAGTGGGAGAGGCATCCCACAAAACCATCATCTAGATTAGTTGGAGCATTGGCTATTCGATGAATGAGTTGAGCTAGCCTTGTCATTTCATCAGGAGGATTGGGGACATCTTACCCTTGAGACCTTCTGGTCCCTCTGGATGGTGTGGTATTGACCTTAACAGGAACATCAGAATCTACCAAAATGTGTTTCACAAAATATTTATATTCTACTGTTAGATATTATGGCGGATGAGAACATGGTCATTATTACGGGGACTTCTTATCTTATCTATTCCTGGCGGCTCTGTGTATGTACGACTTTACCAGGCAGATTCATTAAAGAGTATGGCAGGTATCTCGAATGACAGTATGAATGAGAAAATAACACTATAAAGTAAGGCGGATATTATTAAGGAACAGAGTGAGGGAAATGATAGCCAAGAATCTTCTCATGTGTCTGGGATTGCTATTTGCCATGAAAATTCACAGCAGTTTTAATGAGGTGGAAATCCATCTGTACTTTTCTTGGGAGTTACTTGGGGTCCCAGAAACATGAACCCCCCCCCCCCCCCCTTCATATTACAGTATGTCTGTTTGACTGTTTTGAAACTCTCTGTGGAGGTACAGAAGTTTGGTCTTTTGGTTTAGAGCTGTCACTGTATCTGATACTTCTCCTACATGAAAAAAGAAACTTTTCCTGAAATCCCTCACCACTGAAGGCGTTTCAGGAATTGTAGATGTAGTGTGGAGTTTTGAAGGTTGTGTTTGTGTGCCCCTCCAACATCATTATTGCTGAGTGTGTTTGCCTGTGCTGTCCAAGGACAGCTGTATGACAGCAAGCTCATAAAACCTTAAGAGGGCCCTGCACTCCACACTGAGGAGCTTAATATATGATTTATTCACCCAAGTTCATGTTTACACACCACTGCCTGTGAACATCTACATCAGGGAAACCGTGCTATGTGTGCAAATCTGCCAAAAAAATCGTCTTAAATTTAGCTCCAATCCGAGTATTCCTAAAAATACAACTCTGGGTTATTTTTACATCGCCCTTACTCTGCGCTCTCTCACTTTGGCAGCCGCTTTGGCAGTCATGTCCCTCAATCTGCCAAGCCATTAATACCTGACCTTGCCGTTATGGATGCAAAGACTGTTGGGCAGTGCGAGCCAAACTCTGACCTATGCTCTCTCAGTGGTGTTGACAGTCTACTGGCTTATTTCATAATTGCATAGCGGATAGCTGTTTCCAGTGTATTAAAAGGTCTTTAGGAATGTCCTGCAAATATTGTAGAATGGTCAACCACAGAAGAGAACATGAGAGATCATCTGACAACAGTCATTAGGCTCAAAGTGCTAATGGTGCTGAACATGAAGGATTACACAGGCAATTTAGCCTCTGAAAGACTTGCTCACATACTTCACACAAACACACACACACAACACACACACACACACACACACACACACACACACACACACACACACACACACACACACACACACGTCAAGACTAATGTGGAAGATTACACAGTCAATTTAGCCTGGGATTGTGGGTGGCACAGATTTCTGTCACTCCCGTACATGTGCATCATTCATACAAGCATTTTAAGTGCTGATATTGGTGATCAATAGGTACCCTATTGGTTACTAATTGATTACCGATATATATTGGTTGATTACTTTGTTAGGTCAGTACATACACATGTTGGTTAAATAAAGCAAGTGCTCATGGGTACTGGAGTCTGAGGCACCAGGAGCCGATGTGAGACTTATTCAATGAGCTAAAATTGATGCACTGTTGTTAGGAAGCCTTGAATGTATGGCTCTTTAAAAAATGTGCAACTATTTGAATCATGTTAGTGTGTATTTTTATTTATTTATATTTCAAATATAAAAAATGATTTAAGGTTTATTTCTCTTTAAAAACAAACAACATACAACAATGCTGTATCTGACTGTGCTTATCATGACAGCCTAAAATGAGGAGCTGTATTTCAGGATACATTTATTTCTACATCTATGTCTTTACAAATAAGTCAACTAATTCATTAATCAAAAGACATTTACTGCTTGCAAGGATGTATTACATGTTATTAATATGACATGATTTAGCATCATCACTTGTAACCTTCTTTCATCATTAGAACTGATACATTTCTTTAAATACAATGCATGAACGGGGCAGTGGTGTCCTAGTGGTTAGGGAGTTGCCCCAGCATTGAAAGATTGTGGGTTCAAATCCCTCACTAGTAGGTTGCCCCGAGGGACCCTTGAGCAAGGTACCGTCCCCGTCACTGCTCCCTGGGTGCTTTCAATAGCTGTCCACTGCTGCACAGTATTTGTGTGCATGGGTTAAATGCAGAGGTCCAATTTCATTTTGGTTCACATGTGCTGTGCTGTGACCTCGCAATGACAAGGGTTGTCACTTACAAATGTCTATGGTGGAGAGGTTTTTCTTACTTAAATGTATGTAGCAATTTAGAGCATTTTAAAATTCTGATGTCTGAATGATTTTAATAACATAAAATTCAACCAAAGTGCTAACCAAAGGGATATTAATTCCACATCATAACGTGTGTATTGTTCATGAGTTACAGCTTTTGATTGTTATGTAAGTGCATCTGTAGCTTTCACACAAATCCCTGTGGACGATCACCCCACTTGTCTTTCTTTCTTCCCCATGTCTTTGTTCTTGCATTTTTTTCAGCCTTCATTCAAAAAATTGGCAGTTTTCGGGATTTTTCTAAACACAGTGCACATATAGATGTGTGAGTGTATTCCATTTGGACTACAGCATTCCAGCCTCATTTTAGCCTTATTTCCTTTCCATTTTTTTTTTAGCAGCTCTTGCTTTTGATTAAATAATATAATAAAACTGATTTCTGACGAGTAGGCTATGTAACATAGAACCATTGATGTATTGAAGTGGTGAAGCAGGCCCTGCTCACCGTGAAGTCAGTCATTTTCTACTAGATAAACCCAACCAATGTTACTTATGATTCATTTTAATATGAACAATCTGGGATGCTTCTTGAATGTTATTATGAGACTTGACTTGTATGAGTACATAATGACCTTAAATGTGGGTGAGTTTTGCATCCATCTGCATACTATTAAGCGCCTGTGATTTGCTGAGAAAAATTAATGCCAGGAAAAAGACACTTGAGCTTTGTCCTTACAAAATCCAGACAGTATATTTTGAATTTGATTTCAGCCTAACTAGGCTCAATGAACCATTGGCTTTACTAAGGCTTCAGCTTCTGGACTGAATGAATGAAGGCCATGAAACTCAAATTCTGAATCCATTTACTGAATATTTATATAAAATAACACAATAATTTTTGAACATTTTCATGAAAGCATATGTGGTGAGGCAAAGCATATATGGTGGGTGCATGTTGGTATTTACGGCCCGTAAATTGTTTCTGGGGCAGTAAATTGTTTCTATTGTTTCTATTGTTTCTGGGGGAGCGGTGGTCTAGTGGTTAGGGAGTTGACCCCAAGATCAGAAGGTTGTAGGCTTGAACCTCAGACCAGTAGATTGCCCTGAGGTACCCTTGAGCAAGGTACTGTCCCCATCACTACTGCTGGATATGGCTGCCCACTGCTGCACGTTGGTGTATGGGTGAAAAACCAAGATTGCTGTCCAGCTTTGCATGTTACATTGTTGGGCGATGCTAGATGTGCAGTTTGGCCCAGGGGATATGCTGGAATTTGTATTAGACAAGAAATAGTCAGGGTGGTTATGAAGAGCTTCAGAACCAAGCTCTGCCACTGGGATGCTGTCATGTGTCATACATCAAAATACTAAATGTGCCACCATATTCTCTGGTGTATATCCATACACATCCGTTTTAGGCCCTCTCTCTTTCAGGGAGTGACTAATGCCGTGTGATTTGGTGGACAGAATGGGCCGCACATGATTAACCGTGAGAGGAGGGGAATTGATATGCCTGGCTCAAAGGTGACAAATTATTCAGGAGGGTTTGGAACAGTATGGCTGAGTAAAGCTGCAGCAGTGAGACAGCTCCAAGACAAATGAGCAGAAAGCAGAGTGGTGCTAAACTCTGTGCCACTGCTAGTCACCTCATTCAGACATGCAAGATTTAGAGTCTATACATGAACTGGACATAAGCTTTGTGAAATATAAAGGTGGAAAGCTGTCTAAGTGCTTGTGAATTAGTTTATAAATAGTGTGCGCTTCAATATTGAAAAAACTTCACACCACTGCAGAGCTCTTGCTCAACTGCAATGCACCAGACTTGTTGCCTTGTTTTCCACCGAGCTGTACTTTTCAAGGATATGTCAGCTCTGCTTAGTGTTTCTGATGTTCTATTTTTTTATGATCACCTCAGTGTCTTAATCACTCACAATACAGGCTTACTCACATGCACACATGCCTGATTTATGTGTATGAGTACTTGCTAGACATTTGCAAACATGAATATTTGAATGAGCCTATACAGAGAAAAGCATGCCGGGCCTAATAGCACATTTCATTTATGTATATGTTGTGGCTACTTTGGCTCTTTAAGGCTAAAATAATGGAAACCCTACACTTAAAAAAAAGCTCTTTGGCCATTTATTCAGTAGGCATACTACACTGATGCATTTTGAAGGTTTAACATTACTTTGCCAACTCCAGCTCTTATGCTGATGGTGAGTTTACCAACCCTCCTTTATGGCATCCATCAATGGAAAGAGTACAGTGCTGCCTGGCTGTTATTAGAGGGCTAGGCCATTCTCAGCACTTCAGTGGTACCAAAATGGTTGTAGCATATTAGTGTGTGTTGTAGAGGTAAACTTTCACCAGTCAAAACAGGTTTGAAATATATTGGCTCCCCTTGCTGGCCTTTTTATTCACCTATAACATCAGTGGACGTTTTATTAAATGTAATTCCATTACTTTATATACCATCAACTCACCCCCAGCACCACTTACACTTATATTTTCTTATCTGATGGATGCGCTGCTCTCCATGGGGTCTTTGGGAGGGTCAGCACATCTAGAACTGCAGAAATATTGATCTCACCTGGATTCCCTCTCCTGGGAAGAAGATAAAGTAGACAAGGGGTCTCTGTGAGCATGACCCTGGAGGCCGTCAGTGAAAAAAGAGCAAGGATTGGCATTTTTGATTAACAGGCCTTGTTCTGCCTATGTTAACAGCCCACTAGAGAGCATGTGTTGAGTGGATGAGGACTGATTGCGCGTGCGATGACGCAAGCACTTACGTTTGCAGAAGGTGGTGAGAAATACCGCACCGCTGTGTCTGCAAAATGTTGTGCTGTGTGGCAGAAGTATATTTGAAAGCAGAGCAGAAATACAGTACATCAGTCTCTCCTTCAGGGCCGCAGTGTGATTTAGCACATCCTCGAGACCCTGCACACAGATTACAAGGAGGCACGTTACCCTTGTTTGACTCGCCATGCCTTATCGTAAATGTTTCCGTGAACAAGGCTCTGTTGGATCAAAGATGGTCTAAAAGAAGAAGTGATTTATATTCTGACAGGATTTGTGTCACATGGTAGGTGAGAAAAAAAGAAAAAGTGGGATACACTGCAATTTACATGGATTTGGTTGGAACAGCTTTCAGATTTGCATTTGGTAAAACAGAGCCAGTGAGAACTGAAGATTCCTTTAATATGCAAAAGTCCTGTGTTAAGGACACCTACTTTCCAAAGCACAAGCTTTATATAAAGTCTGTTTTTAAACATGCTTTGATACAGAATACCTATTGGGACTATAATAAATTGGTAAAATAGAGGTTTAGGAATTCTCTCTTTGCTTGTTTTGTCTGCAACATCTGTATCAGAGTGCCTTTTTAAGCCATCTATGCTGGCACAACCTTTTTTTCCATGTGATTGTTTATCTGGATCACATTTCCTTCCTTCTTTAAATGGTAATGTCTTTCCCTGAGACTGCTTCATAGTTTTGGTCCATGCGTGTGCATCTTCTGTCTTGTGGCCCTGAACTCTTTAACCCTTAGCTTTTAGCCTCCAGGTTTGATCTGGCTTTCAAATACCAAAGGCCAGGCATGGTAGCCATGGTGATTCAGCCCACTCGAAGAAAGCGCACAACAAGTGCATTGTTATTGTTTGCTATCGATCAGAAGCTTCCTTTTAAGTGGTTTATTCTTCTGTATCCACAGGCAGATTCATTACTTCATTCAGCATATCATGCAATAACGAAAGCTCATGCACCCCCCCCGACTCCCCTCTTCATACACACACACTCAAACACACAACAGCATACAAAGGTGATTGGTTTAAGTGAATATAGTCATTGGCTTATCAGGGGTCAGTCTGGCATGTAAGTCTGTAAATGAAGCGGAACAGAACAAGGAAGCACAAACAAGAACAAACTGAGACAAATAACGGCGACGTTAATGATAGAGGCTGCTGGGATATAACCTGTGTCTGCTGGCTGACCAGCAGCCTGCTCTGTGGGAGGGGAAATGGCTTTTCTGGTGCTTGATAGGGTATTGATTATTTGTACAGGTGGATCATTCAATTCATTTGTCAGAGACGGATGGCCTTGCAGCCCATTTTTGTAACATTTTTAGCCATTTTCCTCTTAAGTGACTGATACATGGTATACTTTTAAAAATGAGAGCATTAACATGTATGTTACCTACGTTAAACTTAAGTAAAATATATATTCAATAATGTCAAAGCCCTTACCTATGTAAGAAAATAGCCAAAATGTTCAGTAAAGGCCAAATGTAAATGTTTCTTGGTACATAATCACACAGTAAATATATGAAATATGTAAGTAACACAAGCTAACGTAAGAATAATTGAATAAATATAAGAAAATGTAAGATATTGCTCCTTTAAAATAAATTATCTTCCATTAAAGGAAATAGATGTCACTGTAGCAGTTGCGAAATCTGACTGCTACAGCAATAAAATTATGATCAAAGCAGTTGTTTCTACATTGATCGCGGCAGTAACAAATTTGCAATGTTGTATTTTAATATTCAGATATGAGCTTCCAGGTGTGTTGAGAGCCACACGGTGCATGCATGCATTTGATTGTTACTTCCTTGATTTATTTTTCTTGCATTATAAGTAATGTACATGTGCAGTAAATGGTGCTTTGGGTGCTCTGTAATTGCATAGTTACTGAAGCACACCAAACATCTGTCCTCTTGCTGTAATTACATATTTTCTGTTCCTCTGAGGTGGCTTGACTCAAAGAGCTGATTATGGCCTCTGACAGCCCCAGGAAGTGTGATTATACCCCCTACTCCGTCAAGATGAGCATCCATGAAAGCAGTGGCCAGCACTCTAGGCTTTCAGTTTTCTTAGCTGGCAGGAGTGGGGCAGTCAAAATACAACCAATTGTAAAAGTGAATCAGTTGTGAGTGATTATGTCACAGCTCATTCTGAAAATGCAGTAGCATTACCTAAAAAAAAAATAATTTAATCTGCAGCAACAACGTAGATGCAAGTTTATTCAGTTTGCACAGTGGCTTGGATGTGTATTTATGGTTCTGTAAGCGATAGAACATACATAGATTTGATGTAATAGTGTACTTCAGCCCACCTCCCTCAGGGCATGTTAGAGGCAATTGAGCAGGAAGAAAACCAAGAAATTGCTGTTATTGTTTATACCTGCATAAAGTGTTTAATAAAGGGGCACTACATGCATATATAGGTGATGACAAAGGGACAAAAGCTGCCCAATTTCTTTTTTCCCACTCATTCATTTAAATTTTTCCATTCTCATAAAAAATATCTTTTTTAGATATATTCTGTAGCTTACTTTGGACTGTGGCCATTTGTTGCAGTCAGCACAGTTGCATTGCTGTTTATTTGGTTCTGCAATGCAGGGTCCATATTAATCAAACAGCATATATATTTTTTTGCATACAGTGGTTCATGTACAAATTGCATATGCAAATGAAGAGAAAACTGAGCAATCACTGCTTGCAATCCAAGGTGCTTGATAAATATCAAACCGTCTCACTGCATTTTAACAATGGTTTTGTCAGCTGTAATGGTATTTAAATCTACAGTAAGTATGTAGTAGTTTAAATGTGAAGAATACGGGTTGTGACACACCAGTGTATCGATGTGTCTCAATCAATATGAGCACTGATACTTATTAAAGCCAGATATGACTATCCATATTCTTCGACGCAATCACTATAAAACTGTGTAAGTGTGCAACTTTAGAAATCTTCTAGAAAAAGAAAGTTTTAATAATTGTAAGCCAAATCTTCCCGTTTCCGTTTGGGGGTCGACACAGCCGATCATCATTTCCATTTCAATAATTGTAAACCAAATAACTTCAGTTTATTTTCCATGGTGCATTAAGCTCTAATGAGCATTTATATTTAAACACTCATTATTATACACGTATCAGTCATTAAAGTTATTATTTTGTAGTTTCCTCTTGTAACACTGAAACAGTTCTGAACCATTGAGGCCTGGAGTCCAGAAGACCAGTGACGCTTAGGTGTCTAACACCAAGTTGTTAGCAGAAGATCTTCCCCATATGCAGTAAGATGGGATGTACTGTGTCTCCTGATACATTTCTATTATATGTTAGATTATATTTTCAGGAGATGCTGCACCTTTTGGAAGCACAAATGAACCATGGGTGGCCCGAACCCTGTGTTTTCCTTGGATCACTTTAAGTAAGTTCTACACACTACATACTGGGATGACCCTTCAAGACCTACTGTTTTGGAGATGCTCTGACCGAGTCATCTTATTAACGTTATTGAGACATTTAAGCTTGCCCATTTATCATAAATCCAACATGTCAGCTTCAAGAACTGAACACTTGAAGTCTAATATATCCCACCCCTTGCCAGGTGCCATTGTGATGAGATAATCAATATAATTCATTTAATGTTCTGGCTAATCAGTGTAAATCAGCAACTTGACAGAAGGTCTAAATGGGATCTGTGCTTGATATCCTCCAGTTCCCTGAGAGATAAAAGGTTTAATCTGTGCATCCCAGCATAATAATCACAACCCTTTGCAAATGTAGTTTGGGGAAAGATAAAGTGATTCCCATGTAGTTGTGGGATCAATTACTTATTTAAGGAACCCTTGAAAACTGGAGAATTGAGCATTACCTTAAACTATAGCATAGAATAGCATAATGTCATTTTGTTTTCTTCTGGGACTCTGTTGTTTGCTGCAGTATACTTTAATGATTTGACTGGTTGTTCCCTATTTTATTGCCCCAATTGTTTTGATGTAGGGTCTTATATTTTATTTGATTTCTCACCTGCACAATATCTTGCTTTGTATCTGATGCCTCTTTTCAATGGGCCCAAACTCTGCATACAGTTGATACATTGAGAATCAACTGTAGACGTTTTGCTTAGCTCAGATTCAGTGCCACACATCTGGTCATCACCTAAGCAGCCAGTCGTCTGTTTTCTAATGATACTGCAAATTATCTGTGGATGTGATACAATATGGTTGACCAAGCATAGCTACATGACTGCAGATTTTGTCTTAACATTGAAAAGCATAATGTGCACAGTGCTGAAGCTGAATGTACAAGCTACAATTAAAAGTAGCATAGCTGAGGTCAAGAGTGTTGGTGTACTCTTTGCAGCAGGAGTCTCTAAAGGGAAGGCTTTACACAAGATGTTGGAGCGCTACTGGAATGATTTTACTATATTCAGCCAAAAATGTATTACAGAAGTCAGGGACTGCAACTGAACTCATTCCAAGGAAAAGGGACAGAGCCCCATCACTCCAGAGAATGATGTTCCACTGCTCCACAGCCCAACAGTGGGGGCATTAAACCCCTCTAACCTTTGACATAAGCATTGCTGACTCATGCACAGCTATTTATGGGCATCCCGATCTATTTGTTAAGCTTTTGTAGGATCGTTACACAAGCTGCTTGTGTGCAGTTGGTTCACTTAAACACTTAAAAGTGGTGTCTGGATACTTTTGGAGTGTGAACTACGTTATTTCTAGACTAACAGTTTCTCTTGTTCTGCCTCAGGATTGTCTGGTTCTCACAAAGAAACATGCAGTTATATACAAGCACATGCAACCTTAGTATCTGCTTATATTGCAGGTGCATAATGCTAAATTGATTTGGATTTTAAAAATGCTATTGAAAGCGTGGTTAGCCAGATGCCTAAAGCCAGCAAAAATGCTTTTACCTGAGCAAACAAGATGGGATTTTAGATTTGGCTGTGGCATTTTTTTAAGCCGAATAGGATGGGCCAATACCACCCTGAGCCAGAAAACATGTGCTGTCACACACGTTCTCCCACACAGGCGCACACAAACAGTGGTGCATGTGCACACACACATACGCACATCCAATCCGTCAGGCTCGCTCACCAACCTGTTTAATCATTCTGTGTGGCACTCCAAAGACACATTGACATTCTGGCCTCACAACCTACTGGATTGTGTATTCAGAGAGAGAGAGAGAGAGAGAGGGAGAGAGAGAGGGAGAGAGAGAGAGAGAAGAGAGAGAGAGAGAGAGAGAGAGAGGGAGAGAGAGAGAGAGAGAGAGAGAGAGGAGAGAGAGAGAGAGAGAGAGAGATAGAGAGATAGAGAGAGAGAGAGAGAGAGAGAGAGAGGACAGGAAAGAGAGAGAGAGAGAGAGGGAGAGAGAGAGAGAGGGAGAGAGAGACCTTCAGTCCTTTAATATGTTTCACCAAAGCCACTGAAACCTTATAAAGAAAACTGCAGTAAAATACTGTAAGTTCATCTATTCATATAATTTTAGATTAAATGCAAACAGCAAGGGACAAAGAGGCAATCTGCTCTGGATAGGATGTAAAATATTAAAATGTAAAAATGATATTGTTCAAAAAAATGTATTGACAGTTAAAGCCCTCTGCCTGTGTCTTTTTGTTTTAGCCTTTATGTGGCAAACTCCTTCACTGGTTAAAAACAAAGCCTCTGAGAACATCCCACCTCTTACATGAATGGTTACTTAAAAAGTCTGGATTTATGAGCTAATTTTCTTAAATAAAAGCTAAATCAAGTCTACAAAATGTTATTCCTGAGGTCTCCTAAAATACGTTTAAATGTTTTAGTCTTTCAAAATGACATAAATTACACTTTACATCTTATACTGTACTGTGTTCATCCTCTGTTTGAAGTGCTTTGTTAGGTCTACTGTATCCTTAAGGCCTTTGGCCCATTTCCAGCACTGAGGGTGCTCAGTTTACCAGCACCTACCGCAAGCTGTGAACAATTGGGGTTGTGTTTTCTTACAGTGGCATTGCTTTGTTGTATAACTTTGAGCTGTGCTCTTAGAATTTAACAAAACAAAAACTGTGTGCTGCCACTTTTGCTTGTCCAGGCTTGCATGGAATGTCCTGGTTTCAGGTTGGTGGCACTATGACATCAATATGTCCAGGAGGTAAGAGTTGCACCTCCAGCAAGGCATTCTACTTCTTTTGGCTGCTCCTGTTTTGGGTTGTCATCAAAGCGTGTCATCCGTTTCCATTTTTCTTCTGGTCCTCTGCATCTTCCACTTTCACATTGACCACCTGCTTGTTCCGCCTCACCAAATTCATAAACCTCCTCTTGGTCTTCCTCTTTTCCTCTTACCAGGCAGCTCCATCTTACATCCTTCTCCTAACATGATCCTCGTCTCTCCTCTGCACATGTCTGCATGTGGAATGAGGAGTGTATTGTTTCAGTTAAAAGAGTTTAAAATGTTAACTACAGAGAAACGTTTCTGGATGATCATAATAGTGGACGTGAAGGCTGAAACAATAACACCTTATCAATAGCTTGCACACCTTTCCAGCTAAAGCAAGGAAACAATCAAAACAGCTTTATAGCAATGGGCACACTAAAATTCTTTGAATGTTGATGTGTACCATTACATAATGGTTATAACAAGCTGACAGAACAAGCACAATATATTTCACAGCAGCTTCAACAAGAACAGAACATGACAAGACATGTTTAAATGATTACTAAACACGGTGTGAAACAGCAGCATCTTACCTGAATGTAACTGCAATCGGCAGTTTAGAGTCATTTATAAATGTCTGTGTACAGCTGCCGTATGACTGCTGATATTATAGCAAATCGCATAAGGGCATGAATGGAAATGAGCATTATTGCAGTCATGCTAATTGGATAACTATATGCTTTTTTATGCAGATTTATGCATTAAACACTGTCATGTAATTACACACTCAGCATTTAGTTGTGTGTGACTGTTACTGCACATAAAATGAAACAGACAGACTCTATCTCTCTGCCCTTTCTATCTGCATGCTTCGGGAAGCCAGAGTTAGCCTAAACGGGGAATGAATCTGGGAATCATTTAAACTTAGTCTAACAGTAAATCAGCCCCATTTTACATTTAAGGCATCTTATCCAGAGCAACTTCCATGTCCTAATGACAGGGACAGTCCCCCTGAGCAACTCGGGTTAAGGGTCTTGCTCAGGACCCAGTGGTGCTAGTGCTGAGGTGGGACTTGAACCTGGGACCTCTTGAGCCATTGGTCCATAGGCACGTACCCTACCACTAGACCACCACCCAATCCTATCCTGTTGTTGGTGCTATTGATTGTAGGGACACAGGAGTCCAAAATTAGCTTTCGTTCAGCAATTAAAATAAAACGGAGGCCTAACATTTAACCTTATATTAAAGCATTTTACTTTGGGAGAGATGGAGCGCCCGCTCACCCAATTATGCCCCTGACCATTGCTGTATAGTGCAAAGTAAGAATGGCACGTGTGCAAAAGTAATTACATGTGGTTTAACAGCCACATGAATGAGTGACTTCATGTAACCCCGTCCATGAGACTTGTCAGCATATCCTGGACTAATAGTTCTAATTGGAGCTCTTTTTGGTTTAAATAGTGATGAATTAAATGATAACCATGTGATTACTGACAATAAAGGAAATCTTCCCCTGGATCTTAATGAAAACATGACATTTTACCTTTTTTTTTTCCTGGCAGCTAATAATGGCTTGATTAAGACGGCTCTGCAAGTGCGGATGTGAGCTGTGTAACGGTGCATGTGCCTTTCTCAAGGGAATGTTATTTTCCTCCCATTATCAAGCCGCACATACAGTTCATAGGAAGCAAATGACTCTGTCTTTCTGTCATTTTTTCCCCTCTGCATGTATTATGTGTGGAAATGTGTCTATATGAAAAGAGAGATTGGATTGTGGGCTGTTGGGGGGTGGGAGCTGAGAGCAGGAGGCAATGTTTGTTTATGGTTTCCTGCATTGGGGAGAGGGGAGAACAGGAAAGATCCTCACCATTTTTTCCTGGAAAATAATTATGCAGCCATGAGGTTCATCAATTTTCTCACTCTCTCTCTCTCTCTCTCTCTCACACACACACACACACACACGCTCTCTCTCTCTCTCTCTGAATATAAATGATGAATGGTTCTGTATTCAAGCCTTCAGTACAGTGTGTTGAACAGTCTGCATCGCTGGTTTAGCTTGATACAGGAAGGAGTTTACCTTTGAACATGTATCAGCAGATTTTGTGGGGTTTTCATAGCATTTTATGGCTTTTCCTATATGCTTTGTTTGATCTGTGGGCACCAGTAAATAAGATTTTATTGTTAACCTATTTTAAATACAGATAGAGAAGGATCTAAAGGAGCAAAGTATTTATGACACCTTTAAAAGCAAAATAAAAATACGAAAAATTCTCGGCTTGACTATATTGTCCTTGCCAAACCCCTTTGCATGTTCAGGAAATGTCAGTGGGTCCAGACGTTCATTATTCACTCACAGAAATAAAGAATAACTGCGCTAGATTGCACTGTAATGAGTCTGGGTTTTGCATGAATTAAATCTTAGGCAGTAATAAGCATGTAAAGGGGATTTGAGAGGTTAATTGTTAAAGAACCTTTACATCATTATGTAGAGGATCTTTAAGCTTAAGAAAGGTCCTTCACAAATCTCATTTACAAAACTATTTTTTAAGGAACCATCTATAAAAGTGTAGTGTAGAGACCCAAACACTAGACTGAGGCTATATATCTGAGGTTGGTCTGCCCCAAGCAGTTCATTTTAGGAAATTTCTGTTGTCCATTGAGGTCCTGCCACATGTGGCTTTAATGAAAATAGAAAATGAAGCAAAATGGCTCAGACCTGCATCAGCGTGAGAGGCCTTCAGCTGGCTTTTATGAAATGCTGACCACAGCTTTTTACTGCTTGCATGGGAGGCTGGTGGCTGGGATTGATAGGATGCCCTTCACAGTGAAGTGTGATGCATGTAGTGGGCTAAACTCTCTGTGCTGATCTTGGGGAGAGGGGAGCAGACCGTGGGGGGCCTGCTTCTCATAGCTCCTTTGGCAAAGCAGAGGAGAGTACACATGAAGACTAGAGTCCTTCTGTCACCCCCTCAGGGAAAGGAACATGGCTACTGAAGCTGAGAAAAAAAGAGGAGGATTTAGGGAAAATTAACTTTATTCCAGTGGAAGTTCAGCAGCTCAGTTGCGCTTGTGCTAGCTCTGAGTTCTTATTTTTATGACCATGACCATTGTGACCACTGACTCTGAGCAGAGTAGTGCAAAGCAGAGATATTTTTGTAACACGTCACTGAAGACCAGTATTCGTAAAAGGTAAAATACAACAAAAGAAATCTACATAAATGTTTGTAAAGGCATTCAAGTGTCAGTTGGCTTAACATTTTCCGAGGTGAAATGACATCAGAATAGACTTTGACCTTTATAGCAAAAGGCGCTTGTTGGGGAAAAAAACCTTTATAAATGTAAATGCAGGATCATGACAAATGTCTTGATAGGTTTACACTTCTGTCATGAACCTCATGAGCACTGACCTTCAGTAAACTGTTATTGATGTCACTTCCACATCTAAGAACTGAAATGTGGCAAGCTACATAAATGCATGTAAAGATTTGTTTGTTGGCCTTTTCTTTATTTTTCTTTAGTTAACTTACATGATAGTTGCACTGCATAGTTACTGGATAAGTCTTTAACCTGACTACTGAATATAAAGCCTGAAGTCTATGTGTGTAATGTATTATTATGTATAAACAAAAGCTAAATCCACGGCTTCTTGGTCATCTATTTTCATGCATTTTGCAAATCGCAATTGTAAAAGTAGCCCATGTAGTTAAGTGCGTCTAAAATCCTAAGTATTCTTCCCATTCAGAGCTTCATTTAGGGTTTCAGAGTTTTCATGTAATTTGTTTATTAGGACATTTGTGGTCTTCGGCGTATTGGCGACGGTCCGTAGCGCCCTCGTCTCTTCGTAGCGCTGGGTTGGACTCCAGCACCCCTCCACGACCCCGTTTGGGACAAGCGGCAGAAAATGCATGGATGGATGGATGGAGGACATTTGTGGTACAAAAGGTCATAGGAGGCAGTCTGTGTTTGGCAACAGTGTAGAATGGAATTCCTAAACCTTCATGATCAAACAGGTTAAGCTTAAATGCTTATTATGACAGACATGTGTTTCATTTATTACATACGAAGAGTAATTCCTAATCTTTTAGTTTGAAAGACTAGCTTGAATGTGTCTTTCATTGTGTTGATATGCAGCATTTTAGTGCTCTCTTTTTTCGTGCTCAGTTACTGTGATGGCAGTTCACCATAGTTATAAAAATTGAAAATTTGCCATAAAGATAAAAATGAGTCATGTTAATACATTGCCATTAACATAAAAAAGAAATTGTTGAAATATCAAGTATTGACATTAGCTGTTCATAAGTATTATTTCTTAAATACATGTAACAGTGCTGATGCATATGCTTATACAAACTCCTGACACGCTCCATATCACTATGTGTGCATCGGTAAAAGCTCATTTGTAGAATAACTGTTCTGATGAATGCATTTGCCGTAGTATTTTTTTAAAAGAGTGAGATAGAGAACTCTAACCAGTACTGTTAATAGTAAACATAATCCAAAACGTTTTACTACACTATGAAAGCTGATTCAGCTACACTTGGATTGTTTTTAACAACGCATACTGTTCCAGTCATATTTTCCAGCTATACTGGTGCTGCTAATGTACATTACATGTCCTGAACACAAGACCAATCTTCGATTTTGTTTTGCGATAATGAGCAGGCTCATACGCAAACACAAATTGCTTAGCTACATTACATGACATGACATGACATATTACTAAGCAACTGGCAATCCTGTAGTGTGTGCAGGCAGTGAAACTGAGACAGTAGCAGAGAAAATATGGGAAAAAAATCGACGACTTTGCTCCGCCTACCTCACCCATCCATCAGCAGCTGAGTGTTAATGTGGAGGAATAATGACATAGCTCACTCACTCCGTCTCTCTTGCCTCTCTCTCTCTCTCTCTCTCTCTCCTCTTGCGCTCTCTCTCTCTCTCTCTCTCTCTCTCTCTCTCTCTCTCTCTCTCTCTCTGCTCCCCTATTTAGCCATTCCACATTGATCCCAGTCCAAGATATCCAGGCTCACAGCTCGTACATTAATAAGCAATGGATCACCAAGTGAGGCCTGTGCTGAAGGGCCTTCATTGTGAATATTAAGATGGTGATTTATTAAAGGAGAAAGACAGTTTGTCAGAAGAGCAGCTGTCAGCATCAGCATTTTTGATCAGTAATAGTATCTTGTACCATATTTTTATTTGAATGTACTTTCAGCATGAATCACTCACTTTCTTCTGGAAATTATTGAACATGATTGAAAGATCTAAGGCAGCTTTCTAAAAGGAGAAACTGATTATACTTGAATGGGCTATTATATTAAATGTTAAGCACAATTAAATATGGTAAAGGTATATATACATGCCGTTTAGCAAAAAATGTGCTGTCAGTTAATGCATTTAGGAAAATTATGATACAGTTTCTATAAATGTGTTATTAATGGCAGTTACTTATGTCTTGTCTGCTTAACCATTTCTCATCTTGGCTGCATTTATATCAAATTTGTCTAATAAATGCAAATACTAAATACAAATACATTTGGTTTACTTAACCTGCACATTGTTTACAGTATATTATAAATATAGTTTTTGATAATGTAAATATGGCAGCAATGTTAGACTAAATAAGGTGGGTTACGGATACGTTAATAAATGCCTATATTTACCAATCATTGAAAACATTAATGACAAGTGTGCAAATGTTTCAAACCAATGAGGTCTGTAATAATACAGAATAAGAAAAAAATGTGTTTTAAGTTTTTCAGTATGTAAGGATTCAGTCCATCATCAGGGCTTGTGACTTCAAATCCTGATGATGCTCTCTGTGACCTGAAGATTAAGAGATCATGATTTAACATCATTGTGTTATCTAATAAATGGGTTTAATGATTTTTGATGCTTTTGACATTCTTTTAGATGTTTGGTTAACATTTGACTACCTGTGGCACATTTTGGCATTTTTTTCTCTTCTGTATGAAGCCAGGTAATTTGTATGTTGGGCTTTGATTTAGCATGTTGAGAATTGTCTCAAATCGCTTTTCTCTGACACAGAACACTAATACTCACAGTCAGCTTTGATTCAACGCAACGTGCTTTGATGCAGAGTTAATCTGGGCTCTATTACATGTGTACTAGACGATGATCAAGCCAATTCTGATTTACTCAAAAGCTTATGCCCTAGGCTGACACATTCCAGGGCTAGAGGTAATCTTCCTCAGCAGCCATCCTTGGCCAGATTTTGAGCAGCACCAAGAGCAGGCGAAAATGAATGATTGACATTGTTAAGTCATTTGTTTACATCAATATAGACAAATCTAATTTTTAAAGAAAATGCATAAAGCAAAAGTAGCCACTTCTCAGCCTCATTGATCATTTTTTATTGCATTTGCTTATCTGTTCTTCATTATTATTTATTTGGATGTAATGCTGACTGGAACGGGATGTTGCCAAGATAAACGTTTGAAACAATTTTAATGGCTGCCTAAGATGTTTTTGCAGTAACATACATACATTTGCTAGAGATCATTCCATAGAGTAGAATTTCGTTGATGCTAATGGAGAATTTACATGTTGATGCTGAGGTGACACAGCATGGCATTGTAGGGTTTTTCCAGTTTCACCCTCCATGCCTCACTCATAGGAATGACGTTGACACATGCACACACACAAGCATGCACACATACATACAATTCTGTACAATTCAAGCATACACACATACAAAGGATCTGTCCACAAAAAGGATAAAACTCAGAGGGAATTAGGGATTTATTTGTTCTTATTTTCAATTTAAATGCAAATGCATGGTAGACGAACTCCCAAATGACAGGGAGGGAAAGAGAGAAAGAATAAGAGCTGAGAGAAGCAGGAGCACGGTGTTAAGAGTACCTAGAGGCAGCACTGAAGAGTCTTCTGACTTGCGTCACTGTAATTGCTATACGTCACCTGTGGCGACTTGTGTGCCAGGAACTAATAGACCTTCCCTGTACCCCATACTCTCCGTAAAACACGTGTGTGTGGTCTGTGTGTGTGTGTGTGTGTGTGTGTGTGTGTGCATGTGACATTTTTTAGTTCTGTAAGTGTCTTCATTAATACCTTGGCAGATTCACAGTTTATACGCTTGGTTTTTAGCTGGCTTGATAGTGTGCATGTGTGTGCTTGTGTGCGCGTGTGTGTGCGTGTTGCGGGGGGGGATACCTCAAGGTGAGGTTCCTACCAAAAATCTGGAACAATAACATTCACACACAGAGAGATGCATTTGCATAATGAAATAGAGTTGAATCATTTGGGATTTGTGACTCTGCAGATCTTCACTGAAATATTCAATTTCTTAAACCATGCTGTCATGGTTCAAAGACCAGGAGCTGGAGAAGCCAGTATTGTGCTTGTACAGAATCGCTCACCCTCATGTTTTACCCTCCATTTGAATTTCTTTTTTTAAAGTGCCCTTGCCACTCCGTTTCCCCTCAGGGGGAATACCTACTGTTCCACTGATGTATTAGCCAAGGATTGTTGGATTACCTATTAAAGGTGTGAGAGCTCAAGTAACTGCCTTTTCAAACCCAGAAATAATGGTGTACGAAGCCTTTAAATAGACAGAGCAATAAATCTTTAAGGTCTTAGAATAGTTTGATAAAAACACTATATGTACTATATGTAAAGGCATGTTTGGTGTCCGTATGTTAATTTTTTAAGTTGACAACGATGATGATGACTGATGAGGCTAACCTTGCTGAGAAACACTAGAAGTCAGTAGAAATCCGAATATATAATTTGTGGGGCAGCGGTGGCCTAATTGTTAGGGAGTTGGCCACAGATTGTGGAAGATTGTAGGTTCAAACCCCTTACCAGTAGGTTGCTCTGAGGTACCCTTGAGCAAGGTACCGTCCCTGTCACTGCTCCCTGGGCACTTTCATAGCTGCCCCCTGCTGCACGTGTTTGCATGGGTTAAATGCAGAGGTCCAAATTCGTTGTGGTGTGCTGTGCTGTGACCTCGCAATGACAAGAATAGTCACTTTCTTTCACAAATAGCTTCCATCGATACATCTGCATCCAGCTCTTCATTAAGATACCACAGACATGTGAATGTGGTATAAGATGCAGTATGGCTTATTGTAAACTATAAAAACACAAAACTTCACCATGTAGACCCCTTCAGGAGTAGGAGAAAATGCAGTTTTTGTGACAATTACCATCTTAAATACAGAGGATGCTGATCCAAGAACAATCCATTTTAACTTTGTGAATTCCAGCCTTGGTGTTGTCCAAAACCGCTGACTACTACAGTAAACTTTTGTACTTTTGTGAGTTTCCTTCTCGCTGTCAGGAGACAACTCTACCCACTGCCACTCTTACTAAATCACTCCTTTTAAAAATAAACTCAGTTTAATGCAAGTACTCCATCTCTTACCCATGGCTGGTACTTCAACATTTCTTCACTTTGCTATTTTGACTGTAATCGAGCAAAGGTTTGTAATAAAAGCAGGGCAATGCATCATAATGTGAAGCAAAGGCGAACAAATTATTCACAAGATAAATGTCAGTTACGCTCAGATTGCATCACAAGTTTGCTAAGCTAGTTAATTGCCTCACAGGCTTACCCTAAAATATGCATTCCTACTGCAACATCTGTGGGGTGGCAGTGCTTTAGTGGTAGGATATTCATCTACAGACCAAGAGATTGCAGGTTCACCTCCCACCTCCAGCACTACCACCACAGGGTTTCTGTGCAAAACCCTTAGCCCCACATTGCTCCAGGTAGTTAAGAAATGTAATTCGCTCTGGATAAGAGAGTCTGGTAAATGCCGTAAATGTAAAATCTCTTCCTCACAGTCCACTCCTCGCTTTGTCCTGTAACTGATGACTACACATTTCTAAATAGTGATACAGATTGGTGAGAGCATAAAACCAGCAGCCTGCTGAATTGAATGGAGTGCTTTTGCTCAGCTTTGTATTAATGTTAAAACTTTAAAGGAGCTGTAATTTCATGCCTGAAAAATGAAAAATGTGTGTATTAAGTTTATTAAGTCTTTATGGTCACATTCTTTCAGTTTGGACACCATGGGAAAGCAGGGCATAAAAGTGGATCAATAGACCAGAGTACATCTCAGGGTTATATTGTTCTATTACTTTATTCACGGATAAGTTGGATAAAAATGGTATTGAACCGTGTTGGGCTCATGAGATACATGCAAACTGAATTGCAGTCTCTTCTATCCATTTAGAGCCGGACTCACTGACTCCTCAGTGCTGTGCTAACACTGGTCCCTTGGTACATTTGAACAGACTGAATACTATTAACCCTAAAGCACTGGGGTTGAACATTTATGTGTAAGGAGCTGTTAAGCAGACATGATGTTAATTCTTTTTGCTCCAAAAAGGGCAATAATAGGTTGAGTCACACTGCAAAGCCAAGCGTTGCCAGGATGCCCATGAAAAAAGTCAGACTTTTCTGAGTGTGAAAGGGGATTTATTTTAATACAATCATGATTTAGTCTTTTGGATTAAGCAATTCATGGTTAGATGGGAAATTGTTTATTGTTAAGAAACATAAGCTAAGTATGCATTACAAGCTATATTGCTCAATTTTGATTTTGACTCATATTTGATAATTTGGTCTTAATTATTTCACAGTCACATTTATAAGTGGCTTGTAAGTCACATCTATCTGCAGTATAAATGAAACTGAATCCTGAACCAGCTCGAATCTTAATCAGTAAAATTATGTGAATGGCACGCCACGACACCAAACAACAAACGAACTAGCAGCACGAGCCTTCGTCACTAAAATCAATAGCTCTGATCAGCTCTCAGCCGATAATGATTAGAGGAGAAGGTGAAAAAATGCTGAATTAGAGGAAATGCTAAGCTGAATCGGAGGACGAAATGATCACGTGTGCATATGTTGGTTACCGTGTGGCTTAACAGAGAGGGAGAGCCAAAAACATTGTCCTTCAGGAACCATTCTGCAACTATACACTGAAAGTACAAGAAAGTCTGGCTCTTTGGAAGAAAAAGATGAGGGATAGCTTAAGACTTTTGCACAATAATTGACCTTTGAAAAATACACTTTATAACAAAACCTGATCTAAAAACTATCACAATATGGCCATAACCTTTTCATGTGAAAACATCCTGTGATTTAGCTTTAAGGGACATTAAACACTTCAGATTTCTGGTTCTTGTTACCACCACTGTGAAGAATTCTCTAAATATCTCTAAAACAAAGTATTTCTGTTCATACCACACTGACTCAACAATCAATCTCCACAAAGGGGCAGCCATTTTTAAGGATTGATGGAATTTTCTTTGATTTCTTCTCTTTCTTTGAGGAGGTCCTTGATGAAGCAGTACATTGATACAAATATATACAGCCACAGTATTAATAGATAAGCAAGGTCATAATTAGTGCCAATAAAATATTAAAGCTCAGCAGTTGTTTACCACAGAACATTTCTAATCTCAGATCATGAGTACCAGAGAAGATGCTGAATTTTCTTCCCCATCCCCACAAGACTCATTTAGTCTCCAGATATATTGTTTTGAGTCTGGGGAGATGCATGCTGGTATGCAGGATCCCACTGTAACTTCATTTTGTGAAGCAAATATTCACAGTATTAAATGATTTCATTTTAGTGGTGATATGCAGTGATTAGGGAGACTGCTAAAAGAGTGTGTGCTGTTCCATTAAATCTATTGCCTCCAAACCCTCAACAATAACACAGCTGCTCCCATCTCTCTTCATTCTTTTTCTCTCCCAGACCCCCCTTGTTTCCTTGTTTACATGCCTTTGGGATGGTGAAACAGGTTGTGGCTACTTCAATGAGTCATGTCGCTGGAGTGGTGAATTAATCTGCAAACCTAAAATAGTCATCTTTGTTGTTAAGCAGTCAGATCTATCTATCTATCTATCTATCTATCTATCTATCTATCTATCTATCTATCTATCTATCTCGCTTGCTCGCTTACTCACTCGCTTTTCCTAATTAGGGTTGTGGGGGATGCTGTAGCCTAACCCAGCTCTCCTAGGGTGAAACCCTGGACAAGGTCACCAGTCCATCCCCCATCATATACTTCTCCATCTATGTTGTACCCCCTTATAAAAACAGGCTGGACTGAAACACTCCTTATACCATTGTAAATAAGTAAGGCTAAATAGCTATAGACCACACTGAGTTTCATTGTGTCCATAAGATTTAGTAAAATACATTTTTTCAATGATTTGGGTCCTTTAAGTGATTGATTGTAGTCTGGAAAAGTGAGGTGGTCAAATAATTCTCTTGAAATCCTGTTTGCCATTGACTTTGTTTATATACATTTCACTCCCTACATTTGTATGGTGCTTTTCTTCTTTGTGATGACTAGATGACTGGGTCAGAGCACAATCATATCCACAATTTTTGGTGCGTTCCCAACATGTAGTGGTTAGTACCTTCCAAAAGTGGTCCAAGGAAGGGCAGTTTGGGTGTTTTTTTGTTGCCAGCAGAGGCAGCGTGATGCGCCGGGGAGTGTTCTGCTAGGAAACTTCACTAATGATAATAATAATAATTCATATGGAAGTAATGTACCACCTACCTAATCTATGACAATGTACATCCCTTCACGATAACCATGTTCCCCAATGCCAGAGCTGATCTGTGAGAATATATAAAGCCTGCTTTGAGAAGAAATGCATTTTATAATCATAATTATAAAATATCAATATATGTTAGTACTTCTGCTCCAGTGTGTGCTTCATGCACTGCTTGCTGTTTGTTTGTGGCTACACTTCTCTAAGCAGCACTGTTCTTATTGCAACAAATATCGCATGATAATCTGCTCTTTATGAAAAAGGCTTGAACATCACTCTCCGTCTGAGAGAAATAAAGATGGGCGGGCTGTAGTGATGCAAACTGTAGCCTCTCATGTGAAATGAATGAATGTGGTAGATGAATGGATAGGGTTCTCCTCTCTTTGTGTGCAGGATAGGGGAGATTGGAGGGTAGGTTTATGTTTACATGTGTATATCAGAAGCTGCTGCCCTCTTAAAATGGATAAGAACATTTGAGGTTCCTAACTTGTGCTGCGTGCTATTCACTTAAGCGTGAATACAGGTGTAATTAGTACAGGGATATGTTGCTGCAATAAAGTAGGTGTTCCTGCACCCAGCATGCAAACACTTTTTATTTGATCACTGGTAGCTATTACATGCAGTAAACCAGGATTTTTGATTAAAATGTAAACAAAGTCCCTCAAAGTGGTTTGACAGGAAATGCTTCATTTTAGAGAAATATTAAATTCGTACACAAAGTCGGCCATAGTTTGAATGTTTGTTTATGGTGGTAATAAGAATTAAGTGTCCTCAAGTGACTTAAGTGACTTCAATGCCTCTAAAATAACAGAGGCTTATTACAAAGATTGGTTACAATCTTGCTGCATGCCATCTAAAACAGTCTTTAGTCATGCTCTTTTTGAAGTCAATGATACAGTTATGAAGACATTTTGAACACACTTTTGAATTCTTGTTTGAGTTACTTTTTTAAACTTTGTGTAGAGGCATACACACAGTAGGAACACTAGTGTGTTTAGCCTGTCCTAGACACTGTAGTAGTGATCACACACACCAGGAGCAGGAACAGTTACAGGGTTAAATGACTTTTTTCGCCCATGGATGTGGGAGGGGGACATCATTGATCTTCTCCATCGTCCAGATTTTTCCCACTGGTTCTGCTGATCAAAGCAGCAACCTTCAACCTGGTTCCTCACCATCTTTTCTAAGCATTAGGCCATGTCTGCCCCCACAGTCAAATCGAAATATGTTTTTATGTAAAAGCACAAATAATGGTTTTTACAAGTATTTATTTTGTACAAATTGTTTTTCAATTTTTTGTTTTCAATTGTTTTTTGTTTTTCTTTTCTGCACCGATATTTTCCTCTGTGAGAATGATTATCATTTGATTATCGCCTGCTTATGGGAGTAAGACTACCTGATTAAAAAAGGCCTACTGTCAATGTGTATTACATTGCTCTGTCACAATTTATTAATTGTTTTTATTTTATCGTAACATTGCATGTTTTTTTTTTTTTTTATTCTGTTGTTTCTGCAAAATGTCACGTTGGATATACAGGAGAAGGGGAATTGCCTTTGCTTGGCACTGTAGTTATTTGATGGTTCACCTACATGCTGTGCTCAATCACTGCTCAGTCAGCCTGTGTATCACACAGCAGCTGAAAACACTGGAGAAAAAGAGCGCTATTTATAGATATTCCTGCAAAGTTGCTGTGCCACTGTTTCAAATCAGGAGACGCAGATGCAGCGGAGCTTGTTTGACTGTGAAGAGATTATGCTTACATTTGCCTGTGAGTCCTGTGACTGTTTGCAGACTACATTTTGTGTGGTCCTTATGAGTTACAACTGTGCTTCATCAATTTTGAGTTGTATAGCCTGTGAGGCTACTGCAAGTGAATGTGAGGTTGAAAGGGATTTTCTTTCTGTTTATGGTTTATCCATTTTACTGCTGATTGTATTTCGTGAAAAACGATTTTACATCCCATGTGGATAGTGCATATCTTGAGTCTGTAATCATCACCTCCACAAGTTGAAATCAGTGCTTTTTGAGTGTGCAGTGTGACTGTTTCAGTCACACAAGTTCCACACCAGCTGTAAACATGGGACAACAGTGACCTACTGGTTAGGGATTAGAGCCCATAATCTGGAGGTTGTGCATTTGAATCCTGGACCCCTGAGCAAGGTACCGTCCCCATCATTGCTCCCTGGGTGCAGGACATGGCTGCCAACTGCTGCGCAGTGTGTGCATGGGTTAAATGCAGAGGATGCATTTCATTGTGGTTCACTGTCGGCTGTGCTGAGCTGGGTGCTCACAAAGACAATGAGTCACTTTCAACAATCACTTGTAGTAGTTTGACTTTTTCTGTTCTCCTTTCTCATTGTCGCTGTTGATATCTGGTGTTGGTCAAGTCGAGTCACCTAGGTTTAATTGTCAGTGCAACTTAAGATTTTGGAGATATTGATGCTACATGATGATGCTGCTAATTATTTACAAAACGTTTTAATAAAAAATAAATAAGAAAATACAAATAAAAATAATTATTGAAAAAAGTGCTTTTCAGCATTCAACAAAGTCCATTATTTGTATATCTTCTTCAGTCCTATTCACAGCTGATTTCAAAAATAATAGATATAAAATTATACACACACACATATATACATATATAATTATTATTTTTATTATTATTACTACTACTACTACTACTACTACTACTAATAATAATAATAATAATAATCTCCCTGCGATGGGCTGGCGACCTGTCCAGGGGGCGTCCCCCGTCCTCGCCCTGTGTGCGCTGGGTTGGACACCAGCACTCCCCCGCGACCCCGTCTGGGACAAGCGGCAGATAATGGATGGATGGATAATAATAATAATAATAATAGAAATAATATTTAAAAAGTGGGTCTTACTATATCATTTAATTTCTATTTCATAGCTGCTTCACTCCTATTTCAAAACATATTCTATAGGCAACTATAAGGAAAGTGACTCACTGTGTCATTTTTAAACAGAATAATCTCTGAAAACTCACACATTTCTTCCCACAAACCTCCTAGTAACTTACCCAGTCCTTACCCAGTCTTGTCTTCTTTTTGACTTTTGTTTAGACCTTACTCATGTAGGCATTAGTTAAAAAGCATCTTCCAGATATGTTGAAAGAAATGAGTTAACCATGAAAAAGGCAAAAAAGTACAGTAAGTAACATGTTTTATTTCTGTATATGCATCAAAGTAGGCCATTAAAAAATCTGTGTTGGCTGCTTAATGTGGCTCTGACGTTCCCATTCACAGCAGATACACATACGCACCCTTCGATGCAGCCCGCTGGTTCAGATAGAATTAACAAAGAGGGGCTTTTTTGCAGCTGTGGAAAGACAGAGGGAAAGAGAGAGGGGGGAGGGAGAGAGAGAGAGCGAGAGAGAGAGAGAGAGAGAGAGAGAGAGAGACTATGTTTTCTTCACCCTGGCCCTCTACATCAGTATAGTAGGAGAAAGGAAGGGCCCTGGGGTGAGAAGATGCCTGTCACCATAAGCAATGGGACTTCCGCACCCTATTAAAAAGATGCATTAGCCTCAGCACGCTAGTCGCTAATGGCTCCAGAGTTTGGTCGACGTTCTCCATTATTAATATGCTTTTGCAGTTATGGAGTTATTCATCTGGTAATTAAAGTGAGAGAGCACATTGATTTCCAGTGAGTCCACAAGCTCACGTGGAGCACACAACGAAGCCCTGTTGTGTGTTGTGAAGTGATCCATCTCACTGCTGGAGCACACTGTCGACCCATACCACTCCTGACAGCCTACGCTGTCTGTCACCAGCTCTTGAGCTTTTGTGTTTGACTGTAATGTTTATGAACGAGGGTACAAGCTACTATTTGTAGTTGTTCTGCACTAATACATATCCACTTGTCCATCATCATCAGTACACAAATCCTGGAAATGCCTGCGGTGACCTACTGGTTACACACTAGTCCCCAGGATCATGTGGGTTTAAATCCCAGACTAGTAAGTTGCCCTGAAATACCCTTTAGCAACATACTGCCCCCATCACTGCTCCCGGGGTGCTGTGCAGCCCCTCCTGCACGTGTGTGTGTGTTTAGATAGAGAATGCATTTCGTTGGGGTTCACTGTGTGTTGTGCTGTATTGCACTATGACAAATAGTCACTTTCACTTAAACAGACATATACTTGGTTGAATATTACAAGAGCAAAATATTGCATGTCTTACAAAAGTATTTCTTTTTAAATAATTTTAGACAAAACCTTTATTCAGATTATTCTATAAGCTGGTCTGTACTTAGACTGTACTTTGCAAAAGTCTTGAGCCACCCCTCATTGCTTATATTTTGCTAGGGGATCATTTTATTTGGCGCAAGAATTACTATTTTAGGCCTGTCTTATCTTTGGCATATTGAGCAGATTAAAGAAATGGGAACAAGTACTTAGAGATATAAGGTGCCCACTTATAGCCACTCTGCATTCAGCATCACCAGTATATTATTCAGCAAACTGATCATCCGTAATCATCTGGATCTCTTTCTTTACTCTTTCACTTTTTTTTAAATAGATGGCTTTAATGAGCTTATATGATTTATACAAATGTCACTGTGCGGCTTAACAAACAATAAACTTTCCCTGCCAGGGACAGGGACTGTACTGAAAACGAGAGCCAAAAACATTGTCCTTGAAAAAGCCTGGAGAAGTATAATAGAAAAGATTGGGTCAAAGAACTCTTGTTCTTTGAAGGCAGAATATGAAGGAATGAGTGGCTCAAGACTTTTTTCATAGGACTGCATATTTTGTGCATAGCTTAAAAGACATGTTTAAGAAAATTTGTGTGGCACGAGACATAAAAAATAGAGCTAAGCTTTATATCTACTAAACATGAGTGTATTCAGGTGCAGGTTACATTTTCATCACACGCTGATGTAGACCAGTGAGCAGACACAGCACAATGAAAAAAAAGTAAAATCAAACTCCACTCAATCTTAGTATCTATCAGCTGACATTTTTCTTATGCTTAAAGTTGTAGCTATACAGCCATGTCAGAATCATAACAGAAATCCAGAAATGCTTTGACCTGCTGGTTGGCCCTGGGGCTATGTGAGCAAATTGGTGGGAAAGTGAGTCTAGATGCCTTTATTAATCTTCTGTCTTCAAACCCTTGTACTTTAGCGTTTAGATTTTAAACTCTGCACATTTTACGAAGCAGCTGGTTCTGATTTTGAATTCATATGTACCCAATACAACAAAGAAAATCATAAAATGAATCTCAAAAAATAGCCAGCCAGAATTAGGAACCCATATTCAACTCAACAGATATAGAATATATAGGTATATAGTAAGATCAGGGGAGTTTAAATGGTGTTATACTTATATGGTGTAATAAAGATAACTTGATTTTGAGGCTGCAGTGTGCATTTCCATGACAGCATTGTTTACCTATGTCATTCGTTATTTGCGTTCTGCACATGTTATGGAGCTACTGATAAAAAACAAGCTATGTAAATACATTTCTCCTTCATACTGCTCACTCTCTTACCCGTGCCCTCTGCCCCATCTCCTACACACATTTGCTCTCTCTCTCTCTCTCTGTCTGTCTCTGAGTTGTTATCAGGAGGCCTGTTGTGAGGTGTTGTAGTCTATTTCTGGCATTTACTGGCAGGTGGCACATGTGAATATATGCATGTCTAAAGCTCCGTATTTGCTGAACTGTCTGCTTTCCATTGTACTGAATGTGCATTAGTCTCGTTCTGGAATATAAATGTTTGAGTATCCTATTCCAGCCAAAGCAGTGGGTGTGGGATGAAGAGACTGTGGCCTTCTTCTTAAATGGCGTTTTAATTAAACAGCGTGTTTCCGTGGCTAGGCTTTGAAGAGAGTTACCTTTTACCACTGGCTTTGATTTATCTCTGCTATATTCACTCAAATAGTACACACACATATACACACAAACACACACATCTACACACACATACACCTCTGGTAGCCTTTGATGATGCAACCTTTGCTTCGTTTGTTGTTTTAGAGGGAAAGATCCACATGCCTGATTATAGCCTATCTGTATCCTTAATGGGATCCGCATAATCTCTGTAACGTCACATCAGCTCGCTCTGCCTTGGCTAAAGCGCCAGACGATAAGCTTTCATCGGCACATTATTTTTAAAGGTTTTATTTGGATCTGTTTGTTTTTTTGGTTGATCTCCAGGGAGTTTTCACTGTATTTAATTCCACATGTGGAGCAGAATCCGTGGCTGCAGAAGAGGGAATCAGGCCCTGTGATTTTTATTTTTTTTTTTTGTGGATGCATGCTTTGCTTAACTGTAGAATGAATTGCTCTCTGCTCTTTCACTAAAAAGGCAGCTTCTTTTTTTAATAATGTTGTCTATTTAATAGCAGCTTACAAAAAAATGATGACAAATTACTCAATTGCTTTACAGTAGATGTGAGACTTAACTGTACGAGTATGTGTCCTGTATGTGAAAAATAGGCCAATTTATACACAGTGCTGTGCAAAAGTTTTAGGCAGGTGTGGGAAAAAATGCTGTCAACAAAGAATGCTTTAAAAAATATAAATAATGATTGTTTATTTCTATCAATTTACAAAATGCAAAGTGAGCGAACAAAAGAAAAATCTCAATCAAATCAATATTTGGTGTTACTACATTTTACCTTCAAACCAGCATCAGTTCTTCTGGCCCCCACAGAGCCCTGATCTCAACATCATCCAGTGTGTCTGGATTACATGAAGAGGCAGAAGGATGTGAGGAAGCTACATCCACAGAAGATCTGTGGTTAGTTCTCCAAGATGTTTGGAACAACCTACCAGCCGAGTTCCTTCAAAAGCTGTGTGCAGGTGTACCTAGAAGAATTGATGCTGTTTTGAAGGGAAAGGGTGGTCACACCAAATATTGATTTGATTTAGATTTCTCTTTTGTTCAGTCACTCTTTTGTTGATTGATGAAAATAAATGATTAACACTTCCATTTCTGAAAGCATTCTTTGCTTACAGCATTTTTTCCACACCTGCTTAAAACTTTTGCACAGTACTGTATATTTAAACATATGTCTGTATATGTAATTATATCCAAAATATATGTGCAATATATAAAGAAATTTGTGATATAGAAGAAAATATACCTGCATATTTCCTTTTAAACAATGTGTATGTGCTGGAAACATCTAAATATATGTTATCCATTAAAAAGCATGTATGTCGATATGTATGTCAATACATATGTGATAAAAAGCAATAAAAGTGAAGGAAATATCAAACATGTCTAGCAGAGGTGCACCCAGCCTACATGTGTTCATATTCATGTGCATATATATCTTCTTACATAAACTTGGTATAGTTTTTTTGTTTATGAAATAAGTTGTGTTTGTACAGATTTGTGTGTATATCTGTGCATGCTTGTGTGTTCGCTATAACCTTGCACCAGAGGTACTGGTGAAGTCTTAGTCTGTGAGGCCATTTGTCATACGTATGCTGCAGCACAGACTGCAGAGAGAGGGAGGGAGAGGGAGAGAGATGGCATAAAGTTAATTATGACTCTCCTTCCCCTAATCTAATAAACACAACTGTTTTTCCTCTACTTTTTCCTATACACAGTCATGACCGAAAAACATTGTTCAGCACTTAATCATAAATTGCTTTGAGGATATTCATCTTCATTAGTCAAGATAACTGTACTTAAACAGCAGCACATCTACTATATTTTGTCATTGCAAACAAAAAGCTAATAAGCCCCAAAGTGATTCAAATGACACAGGTCATAATAGTTGAACCAGCACCTAGAATTTTCCAACAAGGACAACAGAAAAACTAACCTATAATACAGCTACGGTCGAGGCCTCTCAAGTGTACTGTAGTGTAGGTCATTGGCATGATTCCTGATCTACATATCACATCATACGTGCCCCGCCAGCAGTGATTATATGGTTTATGTATGAGAGGCATCTTGAAAAAAAAAAAATCAATAACATAGCGTTAAGGTTCATAATGTGCTTTCCAACATAATGCTGGTTTAATATGGAATAAGGAATAACAACCCAAAGCTCTTAATAAACGGCTACTAATTCCAGTACAATTGAACAAAATTATATTATATATTATATTAAAAAGCAGCACCCTATCAGATTTAGACATGGCTGATTTTTGCTTCTATCAGATAATAAGCGCTCTAGTTCAAGAGAAAGACACTGTCCAAAAATGTCTGCTCCTAGACAATGCTTGGTCATTTGCTACAAATATATATTGATTTTCAGGTATAATTCTTTTTTATTATGCAAGGGAGAAATCTAAGACTTTCTGGTGCCATTCTTAGAGCTCATGGTGAAAACAGGCTTGACCACTGAGCCAGTGGAGGCCTTGTGGTTAGGGAATAGGCCCCAAGATCGGGAGGGGTTCGAATCCCAGACCAGTAGGTTTACCTGAAGTACCCTTGAGCCCTTTATATAGTTGCCCCCTCCTGCACGTGTGTATAGGTGAAAAGCAGAGGTTGCATTTCGTTGTGTTTCACTGTGTGCTCTGCTGTTTCAAAATGATAATTAGTCACTTTCACTATATTCACTAGGCAACTCATAGTTTCATTCTTCATTTGTGTGTAGTTTTTTTTTTTTTTGCTTGGGATTCCATCTGATGCTGTAGATATGCTTAGTTTTGAATGTTAAATTTCATGGCAGCACTTTGCAAGTAATTTACATGTAAAACATAAGAGGCCAGATTCATATTACCTATGGTTATAGAATTGTATAAGAACAAATAGAGAGACTGCTCCATGACATGATGTATTTGGCAGGTTCGTTGATTTGTGTGAGCTCACTGTGGGTTCAAAGTGGCAGAACATGAAATACATGAAACAACAAATGATACACAAAATGGAAACATTGGAAAGTAAGAGGAATCCTGAGGAGTGGAGGACATAAGAACAAAAGAGGGGCAGCGGTGACCTAGTTTTTAGGAAGTTGGCTACAGGATTGGAAAATTGTGGGTTCAAACCCACCAGTAGGTTGCCCTGAGGTACCTGTCACTGCTCACTGCTATAGTGGGCGCTTTCATAGCTGCCCCCTGCTGCATGGTGTGTGTTTGTGTGCATGGGTTAAATGCAGAAATCCAATTTTATTGTGGCTCACTGTGTGCTGTGCTCTCACAATGACAAAAATAGTCACTTTCAAGTGAACCGATTCAAGCGAAAAGCTGTAGTAATTATAGAGGGATGAAGTTGATCAGCCACAGCATGAAGTTATGGTAATGAGCATTGGAAGCTTAAGAAAACAGGTGATGATTAGCGAGCAGGAGTATGGTTTTATGAAGGAGTATGGAACATTACAGATGCATTGTTTGCTGTAAGGTCAAAGAAGGTCAGAAGGAGCATGTGACATGGTGCCTGGAGAAGAGTTGTGGTTTTATATGAGGAAGTCAGGAGTAGCAGAGAAGAGTAGTACAGCATATGTATGAGGGCAGTGTGACAATGTTGAGATCTGCAGTAGGAGTGATGGATGTATTTAAAGTAGAGGTTGGATTACATCAAGGATCAGCACTGAGCCCATTCTTGTTTGCCATTGTAATAGACAGGTTAACAGAAGAGGTAAGACTGGAGTCCCCTTAGACCAGGGGTGTCCAAACTACGGCTCATGGGCCAACTGCGACCCACGATCCATTTTTAATTGGCCCGCAGCAAATTCCAAAAATATACCAGAATATGGCCCGCACATGAAACCTGGGGGTATTGCATTTCTTGGTTTTAACTCTAGTTGGAGCTACTGAGAAGATCAAGGCAGTCCCTCTACAAAACAAAATTAAGGAAAGAAAAACACCAAAGTAACGCAAAATAGCAAGCGAGTGCAGAAAATTTCAGACATGGTGGGAAAATCTGCTAACAATCCAAACTTATTTGCATAACAAGCAAAAACAAACAAAAACATCCCATTCATGAAAAGCAGTGTTGAAGGCTGATTGATTTAGTTTACTTAAATAAACCAGGTGAGGCAATACGTACTTCACCTTGAGTGAGTGGCCCAGCTGTTTTGTATTTTACCACATATGGCATTGGTGAAAAAAGTTTGGACACCCCTGCCTTATACAATGATGTTTGCTGGTGATATGTGATCAATAGCGAGAGTTGGGAGCAGCTTGAGGAGAACCTGGAGAGGTGGAGATATGCTCTAGAGAGAACAGGAATGAAAGTGAGTAGGACAAAGACAGAATACATGAGTGAGAATGAAAGGGAGGAAATTGGAATGGTTAGGATGCAGGGAATAGAGGTGACAAAAATGGAGGAATCAACAGTTCAGCGTTATGAAGAGTGCAGAAGAGAGGTTAAGAAGGGAGTTCAGGCAGGTTGGAATGGTTTGAGACAGGAGGCAGGAGTGATCTGTGACAGATAGGTACCAGCAAGAGTGAAAGGAAATGTTTAAAGGATGGTAGTGAGACCAGATATGCTATACGGATTGGAGATAGAATTAACTAAAAGACAGGATGCAGAGCTGGAGGTGTCAGAGTTAAAGATGCTAAGATTTTTATTCATTGTGATGAGGAAGGACAGGATTATCCATCCATTATCTGCCGCTTGTCCCAAACGGGGTCACGGGGGAGTGCTGGCGTCCAACCCAGCGCACACAGGGCGAGGACGGGGGACGCACCCTGGACAGGTCGCCAGCCCATCGCAGGGAGGAGCGGGACGGGGACGGCACCTTGCTCAAGGGTACCTCAGGGCAACCCATTGGGAAGGGGTTCGAACCCCCGATCCTCTGATCATGTGGCTGACACCCTAACCACTAGGCCACCGCTGCCCCTAAGGACAGGATTAGAAATTTGTATATTAGAAGGACAGCTCAGGTTGGACGTTTTAGAGACAAAGTTAGAGAAGCAAGGTTGTGTTAGTTTAGACATGTACAGAGGAGAGACGAGGATTACATTTGGAGAAGGTTGTTTAAGATGGAGCTGCCAGGAAAGAGGAGAAGAGGAAGAACAAGGAGGAGGTTTATGGATGTTGTGAGAGAGGACGTGCAGGCAGTTGGTTTGAAATAGGACTATGCAGAGGTTGATCCACAGTGCTTACCCCTAGTGGGAGCAGCAGAAAGAAGGAAAGCGCATGAAAATTGAAATATTACAATGCATATGTGAAAACAGAAGTCATATATTGGAGCAAGACCCTGCATGGATGTTGTAGTTGTATTGGTATTAATAATTTGACTTTAAATTTGTTATCACAGGCTACATGTCATCACAAGATCACTTCTCCTGGCTGGTGGTGGTCCAGTGGTAGACTATTTACCTATGGACCAAGAGGTCACAGATTTGAATCCCACCTCTAGCACTACTATCATTGTGTTCCTGAGCAAAACCCTTAACCCCCAATTGCTCCAGGGGGACTGTCATTGCTCAATTGCTCTGGATAAGAGTGTCTGCTAAAGGCCGTAGATTTCTTACAAAAATAACTTATATAAAGTTAGCTTTCAGGTATACATAAAAAAAGGAAAGCATGTGTGCACCCGCTTTTGTTAATAGCTTTGTTACTGCATTCTGCAAGTGAGGTGGTTATGCTATCCTTTGCTAATCATTTCTACTCACACTTCTTTTGAAGCTAGGTTTGAGTTGCTCAAAATCTCGTCAAAATCTCAAGCAACTTCCACTTTGGTGCCTACACACTAGTAGCTGATGCATCATGAAAAATGCAGCTCGTTCAGTGTATCTCAGCGAATATGTTGCATAAGCTCTGTCGGACTTGATTGGGTGAAGAGAAGGGATGTTCTGTCAAGTGCCTAAAGTGGATTCTAGCGCTGAAGAACGTCAAACAATATCGGCAAAGAGAGGAGTCTGATATTCCTGCTTGAATATGATGCCCCTGCTCCAGCCATGTAAATGCCTCATATATGGACAAGATCTGCATGAATTTCCATTTACTACCTTAAGCTTGTATTGTCTAGTCTGTAGGCAAGCCTTAGGCATACTGTGGCTAACTTGCTGCATATAGTGAGTCTGACACATACCATCAGGCATAAAATATCAGCTCAAAGTGGACAAACGTGTTCTATAGCAGAGGCTTCTGGCATGGCTGAAAAAAGTGAAATGTTCTGACAATGCTTTTTTCTTTAAATAAGACAAGTGCATGTTGTAAGCTCTATGCATGCTGCTGAGCACAACTGGAAATGAAATTAAAGTCAGGTCTAACTTTAGGACAGGAGTTTATTTCATATGTCCCCATATTTTAGCAGAATTTTAGGGATACGCCGTATGTTGAGTGAAGATAAATTAGCAGACAGGTTCGAAAGAACTAAAGAAAGCATTGATGCGTCATCACTCTAATCTGGTGGGAATGTACAGTCTAAGAACCAGCCATGGTAAAAATCTTGGTTTGGAATTTCCTTTCTCTCTTTTATAAATGAAGACGTACCAAATACTTGTTTCAATCAAAAATGACAGAAATAACTCAGAAGGTTAATTAGCTAAAAGGGAAATTTGGAGACATGATTTTTTGCAATATCTCACATTACAAATAGTTGAATATTGCACAAGGATCTTGTGGCTCATGTATCGTAATATTATACTGTGGGGCCTTTAGTGATTCCCACCTAGGGTAAAAGTAATCTCTCTCGTTGCCCCCTCTCTCCGCTTGTCTAGTATTTCTTAGCAGGCAGGCAGGCCTCTTTCTGCTTGAGGCCTAATCTCTCAGTGTTTTTCTCTTATCTTGTCATTCTAAAGCCAGTCCAGATATCGATTCCCATTGTAAGGCAAGCCAAGGGGCTGACTGTAATCTTGACATATTATAGCTTTATTGAGTGGGTTTGGGCAGCGATGACACGGGTGTGTTTGGGCGGAGCAGACAGAACCATCAGCACACCTCCTCTGCCTATCAAAAGCAAAAACATCAGCCCAACCTCAGCGTAAGTAGAGCAGCTAATGCAAACACACAGCTGGTAAACTGCAGCAGAGATGCAGTGGGAATAAATCCAGACTGGTCCCTCAAGTGGGAGGATAAAACAAAGTGGAGGGAGAAGAGAGAGAAGAAGAAGAGAGTGAAGAGCCTCGGTGTAGCAGTGGATTTACACTGGTGATTTGCTAATCATAAACAGTTTCTGCTTCTGCTCACAGACACAAATGTGGTGCCGACTGAAATTGTTGTATTCAGAATTTATGGCTTGTTTGAAAGGGCTGTGAGCAAGACATAATCCATATAAAATTTTAGCATGCTTTTAATAGTGCTATTAAAACCATGGCTTTCTAAGGGTTTATTATAGGCTTCTATAAATATATTTAGCATTTTTGTACCTGTTCAATATAGAACAGGTTTGGCCTGAAAATGAAAAACTGATGAAATGAAACTGATACTATGCTGAGACACTGATGCTGATGTGGGTTAACAGAGAGGCATTTAAAGGGTTTGCCATGCTATAATATCACTGGAGCATAGTCAAACATTCAAAAAAATATATTTTTATCAAATGACATTTGCTTGTTAGAGATATTCTGATCTGATTTATTAAGATGTTCCACTGTCGTGCCAATGTATCACTGGCATATGTATGTGGCATGTATGGATTTGTATTATATAATATATTGTATGTAATATATACATATAATGTATGTCCAGCTTGCATTATTTGTTCCACTGCTGCTTTCAAATTAAAATTAGTATTTTTTTACTTGCTTGTATTTTTTTACTTGCTATGCCACATATTTATGATTCTATAGCCTCTGTTTAAGAGGAGTAATTTGCATTTCCAACGTGACGATATTATAAATGATAAGAAGGGTTTCATAATGTATTTGATTATTTCAATTAAAAAATAAACCAATGACAATTGTGAAGATTATCATTAGTGCAATATTACTACTGTACAGTACAGTGCAATACAGTACAGTACAATATTGTTACATATTATTACATTATTATTATTATTACTGTACCGTCCCATCATCATAATTCATGAGAGTAGTATATTACCCAGTAATCATATTTCTGCATGGTTTATTGCATACAAAACTATGCTTAATATTCATTTAAATTTGAACCATCTTGAGATTCATGCCTCTGTTACTGGCACGTTTCAATATGAGATCGTATGCCAATAGGCAGATCAGCACATCACTAAAATCATGATTCAATCAATGCCTTACCGTAGAATCCCTGTACCCCATGAGCTGGGACATTAGCCATGGCATAATAAACAAGCAGCTTTTTATGAATTTTTTTTTATTTGTTTTGTGAAACAATTAAGTTGCTGCAAGGCCTCGACATGGTCAAACGCTTGCCTTGGCTACCTCTGGCTGTGTTTGATTTGGTGTGAGCTACGTTTTAATATTTAATAAGCTCTGCGGTGTGTAATAAAGTTCTGCTTGTTGGTAATGTTATTTGCATGGCACGAGTGGGCCACATTAAGAGGCTTTATTAAAAGACAGACTACAGGAAGCACATGGGACAGCCTGCTCTCTGCCTCCTGTTTTTCTACTGTTGCCCCCTGATCATTCACAGTTGTCCTATTTCGTCCCTCTCCTCTCTCTCTCTCTCTCTCTCTCTCTCTCTCTCTCTCTCTCTCTCTCTCTCTCTTTCTCTCACACACACACAAATACACACACACCTCTGCTTTGTTTAGAACACTGTTATCAAGATCTGATGAGAAACAAGGGTTACCTAGCCAACACCTGTGTGCACAATGACTCTGTTTAGTTTAAAATTTCTGTTGCTTAGCAAGCACAAGGTTCCAGCTCAGCTTGGAATCACTGCAGCCCCCTGTAACTCAGCAGGCTTGTGCATTGTACCATCAGCTGTGTCGTAAATGTGACTAAACTACTAATTGCAGACCTCTTCTGCCTATCTGAGGTTTTTGATCCCTGTTAGTTAGTTAGACACACATTGCCTTTAACTCGTTTAACTCTTCGGTTTGATAAAGATCTTTTTCTGAGGTCTGCAGAAATCTCATTTGTACATCATATGATACACTTCCAAACATTTAGATCAGACTTTGGTGGTTCCTCATTCTTTAAAACAGGGCAACCACTCCCACCTGATTGTCATTCCATTGGACTAATTTCACCTTCAAATTAACTGCTAATCCCAGAGGTTCACAGATGTTTGCCCCTCTCTGCATGTTTTGTATCATTATTTTTGTATATTTGTCTCATTTTTTAATTGGATTGTCTTTCATTTCACACATTTCACCTCATTACTGTATCTACTTGCAAACTTTGTATGATAATATGAAGAGTTTTTTCTTCATATTAACACAGAAATACAGATAACTCCAAAGATTTTGCAAACTTTTTAAGCCCCTCAGTGTATAAGTGCATTAAATTGACACTTTAAGGATGCAGCACTTGTGGTACGAGGTGTCAGTGGAGGGTAGAGAGACCCTAATAATCTTCTCAGCTGTTCTCACAATGCATTGTTTGGTCTGAGACGGTGCAGATCCCATACCAGACAGTGAGACAGCTGGCCAGAATGCCCTCTATTGTCTCAACATAGAAGGTAGTGAAGATAGAATGGGGAGGCTTTGTTCTTTTTATCCTCTACTACAAGTTGCTACTGGACTTTCTTGTTTAGAAAGGTAGTGTCAAAGTTCCAGGTGACAAACAGATAAGCGCACACACACACACACACACACACACACACACACACACACACACACACACACACACACACACACACACACTAACGTGTTAAGTGAAAGTGAGCACATAGCACAGTACTCAGTGAACCACAGTGAAATGCCTTTCTTCTACATCTAACCCATACACATCATACAGCCATGAGCAGCCATATCCAGAGCCTGAGGAGCAGTGATGGGGACAGTACCTCAGGGCAACCTACTGGTTTAGGACAGTTCCTAGGCTACTACTGCTGAGTGTTAATTATACAGTATTATTGTGAATTATTATGAACTCTACAGAAAGCTAATTATACACATTGCAGACGGGATTAGAGCAGAATGGTTTGGCCAGCAGTCAAAAAATAAATCAAATGCAACCCCTAACATTTGTAACATTTGTATTTGTAAGAACCAGTTAGTGCAGCACCCCACATGTTGGCAGACTGTTCTAGCACTATTCCAGTGACTTGCAGTTCTTCCATTCATTTGGAGCACCAGTTTTCAGCTAAAGTGAAACGATGGCTTGCATAGAGCCAAAAAAAAAATGTAAATTAAGATTATTAGTGGTGCATAAATTTACCATTTGCAAGAGAAGTACACAGATATTATGCATTACATGTCCACAGATATAAGCCGGTATAGAGAGTTAAGAAATTGCATAGCTTTCAATGACAAACTAATGTGTGTATCTTAAAGTATCTTATCACTGTGGATTTTTAGCATTTTCAGAGTTTTGCAGACATGTAATGTGAGTTGGCTGCTTGAGCTAAATTCTAATTAGCCCATGTTCTTTGGTGCAGTAATGCCTCCGGTCGAGCTGGGCTTTGTTTATTTCTGTTATTCATGCTGGTTATGGTAATTTTGGAGGGTTACAGTGGATCATTGGTGTGCTCGGCTCAGCCTGTTTTCACAGAACTTTTAAAAATGGCAAGTTTCTGTAATTATATTCTATATCATTTCTGTTTGTTGGAACTGATATTGTGAATAAATGACTTAGATTTCAGCTACATACTTTACTTACATAAGCACGGATCTCCTGCTATGAACTCCTGTTTATGAAGCGGCTGGTTTATTTCATGCCTAAATCATGCTGTTCATATTTATCTGGGGGGTCAGTTTGCTGGCCTTCAATACTTCAACTACAAGATAAAAAAGACTATACTTTTTTAATTGTTTCATGCCTTCTACTGTCTCTGATTTCATCTACCGTGGCTTTCTCTGTGTGGCCATCTCTAGGCTTGAAATTTGCGGAACGACCTATGACACTGAGTGTGTATTAATGTGCTCCTGCAGCAGTGAATGCCCAGGGGACTTTCTAGCTCACATGTGTGTAACCCCACAGTCATGACCCCCGGTCCACATATCCTCGTGAGGGTTGACTCACTGTTGCTCTCGGCAATGGTGACTCAGTCCCTGCCTGCTCCTGTCTTTTGCGATACTGGGCTGATATTACATAGATGCCTATGCTGTTAAAAAATACTCACATTAGTCTTTTTTCTTCTTTTTTCTTTTTCTTCTTCTGAGAAATCACCCTTTGGTATTTCCTATGTAATACTTTCCAGCCTCTCACTCTGACAAAATAAAAGATCTAAAGCTGGTCACTAAAAAATCAATATAGGCTTTTAAAAACCGATACTGTGGCCGCAGAAAAGCCTTCCCTCAATTATAATGTTATTAGCCCCCTCATAATGGAATAATGCAATCCACCAGGAGAGCTTAGCTCATGCCTGACAACAGCAAGTTAAACACAGATGCTCAGATGAAAGCGCGAGATGAAAGGAAGAGTGATCTGGGAGATAGAAAAAGAGAAGGGGGCAAAAGACAGAAAGAAAGAAAGAGGGAAGAGAAGAGAAGGCAAAATGAAAAAGAATAAGAAAGAAAGAAGTTAAAAATGAGAGTATAAAATGGCCTAAATAGGCAGGTTAAAATTAAAGTGATGAGTGAAAAGGAAGATTATTAAAAATAAAGAAAGAACAAGAGATAAAAAGCAAAAAAAAGGGAGGAAGAAGGTAAAGAAAACAGGAAATGAAAGGAAGAAAGATGTGAATGATGCTGGGAAAAGCTTGCTTACAAAAGCAATGTTCGTATCTGCTTTCCCCCTCCTCCTTCCATCTCACTGTGTATGTGTGTGTGTGTGTGTGTGTGTGTGTGTGTGTGTGTGAGAGAGAGAGAGAGAGAGAGAGAGAGAGAGAGAGAGAGAGAGAGGGAGACAGAAAGGCGGTGTGGTCATTCATCATGTACGGAGCTGGGCCAGGAGCAGTTTTAGTGCTGGCTGGCGGGTCTGGGCAGGCCTGCTGGACTATGGGCAGGCAGCTGTGGGGATGAAGAAGTAGGCCACAGTCAGTCTAACTCTCACAGTCAAGCCTCACTCCCACTGCCCCTCAGCCTTCCTCTGCAATCTCTCAGCTCCTCATACTAATGAGCTCACACCATCACACCAGCCTCAGCCTGCCTCAAACTGGAGGCCTGCTTTAAAGGAGCTCTGCGGTTTCCCAACTGTTTATATAGTCCTTCACCAGTGAAGGGTGCTGGTGGTCTAGTGGTAGGGTACTTGCCTAAGGACCTATGGATCCAGAGGTCCCCGGTTCGAATCCCACCTCTAGCACTACCACCCTAAGCAAGACCCTTAACCCTGAGTTGCTCCAGGGGGTCCCTGTAATTAGGACATAAGTCGCTCTGGATAAGAGCGTCTGCTAAATGTAATGTAATGTGATACCACTATGCTGTACATAATAGAGGAACAGAAAGCCTGTTAACTCAAAACTCCATCCATTTTCTGCCACTTGTCCCAAACAGGGTCGCGCAGGGGTGCTGGAGTCCAACCCAGCGCACACAGGGCGAAGGACAGGGGATGCACCCTGGACAGGTCGCCAGCCCATCGCAGGGAGAAGTGAGACGGGGACGGCACCTTGCTTAAGGGCACCTCAGGGGTTCGAACCCCCAATCCTCCGATCATGTGGCCAACGCCCTAACCACTAGGCCACCGCTGCCCCTAACTCAAAACTCATCAGTGAAATTCATGGCAGATATACAGCCATTAAGTTTGCACTTGGGACTTACTGCCTGTCCCTGTTTACTCAAACCCAAATTTATCTCTCAGGTTTGATGCAAGCAAGATGCCTTTCATCACAATAGGATGGGGCTGCTGGTGCACAGTATCTGGCTCATGGAGTGCTGCGGGACTGACAGGGCTAAATTTGATGTCTAAAGTAGTCCAATCAATAGATTAGCAGGGCTGTGGGGCTGCAGCACTAATAGAGGAGGTGCTGCTTGACAGTATTGCAGGAGTGTGTATGGGGGAGTACCTGCACCCTGTGGTAGAAAGGACAATAGCAGCACTGACATTGTCAGAATGAATGAGTTACTGCTGACTGGTGTGAAACTCCTCCATCCTAGCTTTGCACTAACTCCACCTACTGGTCAGGCACAGATGCAGATACTCAATTCACAGATTCACAATGCAGATACTCATAGCCTCAATGGACTAAACCAAATGCAGGTTGGGAAAATGAAACTAAAAGGGGACAGGATTAATATCCGTCATTTTGCTGTTGGGTTAATATTTTATAAAAAATATTAAGATACTATCTATCCATTATCTGAGATGCTTATTTCAACAAGTGTAAGGGGAAGCCTATCCCAGCACTCATATTGTTAAAGACAATAGCAACACAGGGGCAGTGGTGGGCTAGTGGTTAGGGCCGCAGAATCGGAAGATTGTGGGTTCAAACCCTTTACCAGTAGGCCCTGAGATTACCCTTGAGCAAGGTATCATCCCTATCACCGCTCCCTGGGTGCGTTCAATAGATGCCTCCTGCTGCACATGTGTGTATGGGTGAAACGCAGAGGTTTAATTTCATTGTGTTGTGTTCTGCCACGCTACGTTTCACAATGACAAGGGTAGTCACTTTCACTTTCACCCTGGACGGGTCACCTCTCCATCACAGGACACTATATTCCACTGATACTAAAGTCTAAAGAGAAAAAAAAAACACTTTATTTAAGTGTTTAACTTTTCATTTTATATTGTTCAGTCCTGCTTTGCTTTTCATGAATTGTTTCTATAAATAACTTCATTATTCTGTTTCATTTTATGTTATTTCACATATTTAAATGTGCACCATTTTATTTAAACGTATTGTCAAGCACTTATAGCTGCATTTGTATTTATGAAAGGTACTATTAGTAGTATTTTTGCTGCAGCTGCTTTTAAATCCCAAAAAGCATCATGACCATAAGAGAATATTTAGTGGTAAAACAGGCAAAAGATGTCTGAGTGGAACTGAGTGGAAAGGCATTTCTTACCAAATCAGTTGAAAGCAATGATGGCGGGTTGTCCAGAAGACAGAAGCGAGCATGAATGAATGAGTTAAAGTGCTGGCCTTCATCAGAGTGCAGCTGGGGCTCTGTGCACACAGCCAGGCTCCCCCCATCACTCACTCTGTATGTTTAGCACTGATAATGCATTTATACTCATCCACCACTTTAGAGAGGGCACCCCCCATCACCCCTCTAATGGAGCAAATGGAGCAGTGCACACGAGCGGAGAACGCACCGAAGAGGTTGTACTGCGGTCAGGCTGCAGTAAATACCACACACACACACACACACACACACACACACACACACACCTGAGTCAGCTAAGAGCAAAGATAATAGGATGTGGGCTGCAATCCTGATACTGTGTGTCCTTTGACATTAGACACTTTTCTATTAGGAATGTAATTATATACTGCCTTTATTTGAGGGTTAAGTACAGGTTTATTGCATTATAAAGAAAAATACAACTTGAGTAGGTTGGTTTCTTTGTATAGGCAGTTATATCTGTCAAGGACTAAACCTAGTATTTTTACGTGAGAGACATTATCAGAGCAGTAGGTCATATTTTTTCTGAAATTTTACAAAGCTCAGTGGGTATAAGATTATTTTATTTATACTGTTCACGCTTATCTGCCTCATTTATTATACCTTATTTTAGGTACGTCATGGCATAAAACAGGAAGATTAAGTCACCCACCCTGCTTTAAAAAAATGTAAACAAATATATAATGCATACAATTGTTGGAGAGTAAGATCAAGGTTGAAAGATTCTAGCAGTTTTTAACATTTAACCTTTAACATTCAGTTACTAATCAGTGAATACAGTATTTTAAATATGATGTAAGCATATAGGACACCATGATACAAAACTGCGACTTAATGTAAGTCTGTAATTCTCATCCAAGTCTCTTGGTAAAACTAAATGAATGCAATCTATGAATATTTCAGTATAAAGTGCAACATTTGAAGTATCTTGATGCTTTTAAGAGATGCAGAGTTAAAAGAAGCCTCTCCATTTTATTGTAATGCTTTTTTTTTTTTTTTCTTCTGACCCATGGTCCTATAATGTTAAAAATCCAGACCTGTCTGTGTGTGTAGGTAAGTCAATCAGTCAGTCAGTGTGTCTGGCCTGTCATCACATGTTTGAGTGTTTGAGTCATGAGTGAAGGTTGTGACAGTTTTTGCAGAGCGCCGCAGTGCACAGCTGTAGATCCGTCTGCAGGATAGAGAAGGGTACAGGAAGCAGACCTGCCGCAGGCCGTGTTGATGGGAAATATCAGCGATGATGGCACAGATTAAAAGTCCTGATGAAGGATGTGACATTCACGGTCTGATGGATCCATGTGTCTGCACTCCCACATCCACTCTCAGCTGATCTGGGGGAATTAGCCTTTCTCTCTCTTCCTTTCTCTCTCCCTCTCTCTCTCTCTCTTTCTCTCCATCAACTCAGCCTTGCCCACACTATGCTATGGCAAATGAGCTCAGGATTAATGTCATCATGTGCCAACTCCAAATGCCAACAGCATGCCTTCACAGCCACCCTCACACTCTCTAGGGTTTGCCTCATGTGCAGTTTGGATTTGTGTGTGTGTGTGTGTGTGTGTCTTTGGGTCTGCTGAAGCTTCTTTCCTCTCATTTTCTCGCTGTGCAGAATATTAACATACTTGCTGTAAGAACATAACTTTCTTTGGCCTAGTGTTTAGGGACTAGGTCCCATTATTGGAAAGTTATGGGTTTGAGTCCCAGAACAGTAGGTCACCCTTGAGCAAGGTACTGTTACTATCACTTCTTCCTGGACACCAGATATGGATGTATGGTGTGTGTGGGTAACATGCTGAGAAGTAATTTGTTGTGGTTTACTGTGTGCTGTGCTGTGTATTCACAATGACAAACAGTTGCTTTCATTTTCATATATTTTATATCAAGATATGACCCCTTCACTCATGACAATGGTGCCAATAGAAATGGACTAAAATTATTTCATTCCCATTTTCACTAAAATCAGGCTGGTTCTTTACTTTGAAGACTGTTGGATTCTGGGATAAACGTGCTGTTCTAGTAAAATCCCTTTACGTGGAGGTTCTTTAAACAGTTCTTCACACCTCACTTCAAGGATGCTGGAAACACAGTTGTACTTTGAGCTCCATTTCCTCCAGATGTTAGAATCATCCAACTGAAATTTCAAAAAACGCGAAATCACCCCTTCATTCATGATGAAGAAACCAATGGAAATTAATTGAAATGACATTTTCATTGGTTTAATTTCCATTTCCCCTATTATCAGGCTGGTACTTTACTTTGAAGACTCTTCTTTTCAACTTCTTTTTCTTTTGGCTGCTCCCATTTAGGGGTTGCCACAGCGGCTCATCCGTTTCTATTTCTTCCGGTTCTCTGCATCTTCCTCCTTCAAACCGACCAACTGCATGTCCTCTCTCACCACGTCCATAAACCTCCTCATTTCTTCTTTCCTAGCAGCTCCATCTTCAATATCCTCCTCCCAATATAATTCTCATCTCTCCTCTTGACATGTCCAAACTAACACACCCTTGGTTCTCTAACTTTGTCTCCAAAACATCTAACCTGAGCTGTCCCTCTAATATACTCATTTCTAATCCTATCCATCCTCATCACACCCAATGAAAATCTCAGCATCTTTAACTTTGACACCTCCAGCTCTGCCTCCTGTCTTTTTGTCAGTGGCACTGTCTCCAACCTGTACAACATAGCTGGTCTCACTACTGTCCTGTAAACCTTCCCTTTCACTCTTGCTCGTACCCATCTATCACAAATGACTCCAGCCACTCTTCTCCACCCATTCCAACCTGCCAGCACTCTCTTTTTCACCTCTCTACCAAATTCTGAGCTGTTGATCCCAAGTATTTAAATTCCTCCACTTTTGTCACCGCCACTCCCTCCATCCTAACTACTGGTTCTCCTCAAGCTGCTCCCTACTCTCAGTGCAGATCACAATACCATCAGCAAACATAATCATCCACAGAGACTCCTGTCTTACCTCGTCTGTCAACCTGTCCATTAATACTGCAAACGAAAATGGGCTCAGTGCTGACCCTTGATGCAACCCAAATGTATCCGTTACTCCTACTGTAGATATCACCACTGTAACACTGCCCTCATACATATCCTGAACTACTCTCACATACTTCTTTGTAACACCTGACTTCCTCATACAAAACCACAACAATGCTCTAGGCACCCTGTCATATGCATACATTGCATCTGTAGAGTTATTTCACCACCAACTTTCCTTATCCTCCTTCTTCCTTCCAGATCACACCAGGTCACACCAGTTACCTTTCTAGCTGTCTGCCTTATCACTTCTGCAGTAGTTTCCCAGCAATCCAGTAGCTCTTCAACACCTCCCAGTGCCTGTGTTACCAGGTCATCCTACAGACCACCATCCTATGCTGTTTAGCTTCACTCACCCCTGTCACTACTTTGCAGACTCTAATCTCCTTCAGACTGACCCCAAAGGATATAATCCACCTGTGAGCATCTTCCTCTACTTTTATACGTTACCCTGTGCTCCTCCCTCTTCTTAAGATATGTATTAACTACAGCCATTTCTATCCTTTTCGCAAAATCTACAACCATCTGACCTTCAGCATTCCTCTCCTTGACAACATACCTGCCCAACACCTCCTCATCACCTCTGTTCCCTTCACCAACATGAACATTAAAATTTACACCAATCACAACTCTCTGTCCCCTGGGTACACTCACTGTTACCTCATCTAGAATTCTTCTTTCTCCTCCATCTCACAACCAACTTGTGGGGCAGAAGCACTAACAACATTCATCATCCCACAACTTCCAGCTTCAAACTCATCATCCTATCTGACACCTTTTTCACCTCCAAAACACTCTTCACATATTGTTCCTTCAGGATAACACCTACCCCATTCCTCCTTCCATCCACACCATGGTTTAAACCCACCTCCAGCAGACCTGGCTTTAGTACCCTTCCATCTAGTCTCTTGCACACACAAAATATCAACCTTCCTTCTCTACATCATATCAGCTAATTCTATACCTTTACCATTAATGCTGCCAAAATGTAATGTTCCTACTCTCACTTCCACTCTCCTCCACTTCCTTCTCTCCTCCTCCCTATGGACATGCCTTCCTCCTCTTCTACTTCTTCTTCTTTGGCTAACGGTAACCCATTTTCACCAGCACCTTGTAGGCTAACAACACTGGTGGTGGTCATTGTTAACCCGGGCCTCGACCGATCTGTTATGGAGATCTGTTTAGTTGTCCACATATTCATTTAGCAAAAGTTTTACATCGGATGCCCTTCCTGACGCAACCCTCCCCATTTATCCAGGCTTGGGACCAGCACGAAGAAATACACTGGCTTGTGCATCCCTAGTGGCTGGATTACTTTACTTTGAAGACCGTTGTTTGTAAATGAGAAGGAACTCTGGTTGGCCCACATTTTGTGTCACCAAACAAACACCCAGGCAGAAACACTCCTTATGATTTTGGTGTCGGGCAGGCTAACCTGCTGAAGGCTGAAGAGGTGGATATGTAAATGTGGAGGTTTTTGTGCCGTCACAGTGTGTGCAGTTGTTCCATGTATAAGCTGCATGGAGTGAGAGAGAGCAGCAGTTAATTGAAGTTAATTGAAAACAAAAACAAAAACAGAAACCTGATAAAAGCAATATCTATAGGAGGCACTGACCTTGTACCTGCAAAGGGTTTCAATCTCTGTATGTTTGCTCTATTTACATCCACGATGCCAATTGTTTAATTACTGATGACGTCAGCACAGCTCAAAAAACCTGATTTGATAGAAGCCCACGCCAGCACTTTCTTCGTCACATCTACACTGCTGATGAGGGCATGTTGCGATGTCCTCAGATAACTGTAACAGCCTGGTCTCACTTCCGAAAATCTGTTTAGCCTTGAATGTCAATCAGGCCAACCTGGAACGACCTGGAGTGGAGGCTTTTGTTTCGGCCCCTCTGCGTGATCTGTCATCCTCCACTAATGTCTGCTACCCCCGCATCTCGGGAGGGATTCATTATGTGAACAGACATTAGCAAATGCCTGCCGAGAGGTTTGCGCCCTGACAATCTAATAAGCGCTTACAGGAGAATGAAAGCAGAAGCGAGATGGAAATGTGCTTTTTAGAGAGTCCACACGAGTGACGCCACATAAATATTTCATCTTGCTGGAGACGTGACATGATGTACAACCGTGTGATGTGCAGTCAGGCAAGACGCTGCGCTTAAGGCCAAGCCAGTGATTCATTGTGCTCATAATTACTGAAGTTGCTGTTTGGGAAGGAGCCGGGGATATGCCTCTGTTTCTCTGCTGACAGGAACATATTGTAGCAACAAGCTTATCGCATGACCACTACTGATAACTGCTATGAGTCAGGGCCAGAGAGACCAGCGATGTTTGTTTATATACACTAAGCTCCCTCTCGTTTTCTCTCGTCGTGTTTCCGTCAGTTCTCTGCTCAGCCTATCTCGCTCCTCTCTGATGTGCTGAATGAAGATGAGAGGGGTAAAAGAGGAATGAATCAGCTCCATTAGACGTTATGATGGGCATGGGGAGATGATGTAATGTGCTAGCCTAGCTGTGAAAGATGGCTGCTGGAAGAACCTGCCAGACATGCTCAGGCTCTCGGCAGTAAAGTGCCATTAGTGCATTAGTGCTCATTCATCAAGCCTTTTAATGCTGACCAGGATATCAGATTGTGCTGAAAGGAAACTGTCAAAGCAAATGCTTTTAGTATCATATTTTGTATTTCTTTTGTTTGAATGGGCCACATTGAGGACCACCACACAGCCATCAAGGCACATAATGGCCACAGCATTCAGGGCCAAGCAGGTCACTGCTTGTTTAGTAGCACCTGATTTGATTTTTATGGTGCTTAACAATGATACGAAATAGTACATTTGTCTACACAAGAGGTATCTTTTAACAAGGCAAGGCCCTTACTGTTGAGCAATAGCTTTCTGCACAGTAGTGAGCTGTCACTGGGTTTACTCTTCTGACAGCATAACCTTCAACGCCATCTGTGTAAATAGAGACATCCCCGCAGCTTTGGGATCCCAGGTTTGATCATTCCTTGACCACTTAGCCCTGCTAAGCTTGAAATGTTATATTTTATAACACATGCACTGTAGTGAGGATTGATTTGAAGTGAGAAAGACATAACCCTCTGTAAGGAAGTGAGCCGAACTTTAACAAGGAACATGATAGGGGGCTCTTATACTCAGTACTGAAATTGATGTGCAACAGAATTGGATTTCATATCAAGGTCAAGTGGATGTTCTTGGTTCCTAAAGGCATTCTGGGATAAACATGCTGTTCTAGTTAAAGCCCTTTACGTGGAGGTCCTTTAAACAGTTCTTCAAACAACTCACTTCAAGGATGCTGGAAACACGGTTGTAGTGGGAGCTCCATCTCCTCCAGATGTTAGGATCATCCAACTGCAACGGGCAAAAATACATTAATAAATAAATATACAGGGGGAAAATGATCAAAAGCACATCCACAGGTTCATGAAGAGCTGAATGCATAAATATGTTTCCAAAAATATATTTCTAAATATCTATAAATATCTAGATATTCGACATATTACACAAATTGTGCCTTGTGAATCTGACTGCCCAGTTTTTCAAGTTAGCAAAGGTATTGGACCAGAAAGTTAAAGAAAATGATTTGGTAGGACTTTCCTTGCTTGTAACAACTGTGTCAAGCCCGTGGCCCACTGAGTTCACAAAATGAATTCTGCTGGTTTCTTCTTTGGTTATGGGTTTCATAATCTTCCAGTGTTTGTTCTGGAGGATTTCGCTCTTCAGTCTCCTCTTGAGGAGACTGTATTGTAATACATCCATTTATCTTCACATTTGTAATGGGCTTTCCCCAAAACAACCAGTTGTCTGTTGCTCAGAATTTCAGTGGTTTTTACTTTTTATGGACATTCCAAATAGTTTTAATGGCTATTGCTAATGTTTGTGAAACACTTCTAATGGACTTTCCTTTTTTCTTAGCTTCAAATAGCCAAGTTCTTCCCCATGCATTGGCAGCTCACTTAGTTTTTCTTTTCAACAAGTGCAGTCTTCACAAATTAAATTCAAAGCCTCAAATAAGAGAGGATATCAAGAGTTATAATTGAATATTTAACAATAATAAGTTATAATTTTAACAACAATCAGTTCAAATAACACATCTGTTACCCTGTCATATTTCAATGCATTGGTTGACTTGGAGGATAGATACAAAAGGTAATATGATATTTTAAATCAAACCTATCTAGATGTAAATAACAGGAAGTAAAAACTGTAAATCTAATATCTCATATTCATCTTTTTTTGGAGTGGTCTGTATGAGTGGACCATGTGATTCTTGAGTTCAAGTGTTTGTTAGCAGAAAAGACTTGCTCAATTAAAGATTGAACTGAACAGATGGACCTCTAGTTTAAGCGGAAAACTAAATTTGATGTTTTGCAGAACTATTCCCTTGAGGATGGACAGACTATTATTATGTGCTTACAACAAATGTATTGTAGATGAAAAGTAAGGAGTAGTCATCAAAAGGAAAACTATATACACTATATGTTGGAACAGAATTTTATATGTTACAGCCTGCTGATAGAGGGTGTATCGGGGTTGCCAAGATACGAGGATGGGAGGGATTAGGTTATGGCTGTTACCACAGTACCAATGATGTAACCAATGGCAATTGTTTTTTTGCTAACCTCGGTTTCTCACACCTTTTCTCTCTGTCTCTTTTTCTCTTGCACAGACTGTCTACAAACACTGGCTGTGTTCCCAGTACTTCCAGACCACACAGATGCACTGCAGCAGCAGGATCCCATGCAGGCAGTACTGCCTGGAGGTCCAACAGAGGTGTCCCTTCATATTGCCTGACAATGATGAGCTTATTTATGGCGGAAGCCCTAGTTTTATATGCACAGGTGGGCAGTGTGATTGTTTCTGTTGCTGTGTGAGCTGCATGCTCAGATCCATTGCAGTAGAGTGAAACCCAGGCCTGATCACACATCTAAATGTGTCTCTTGCGCCTCCTGTTGGTCACATTAAGAAGTCATATGAGTTTATGTTTCCCTGCTCTGCTTTCTTTATCCTACCATTCTCTTTGTAATTGATCCATTTTTTTTTTAAAAAGACCATTTAACTTTCACTTGTGAAGCACCAGAAACAACCGTTAAAAACTAGAAACACCAGATAAAAACTAGTATATAATACTAGTTTTTTTAATGAGTGCATTTTTATGTGTGTTGCATAATCCCAACAAGTATGTGCAGAATCATATATAAGTGTTTGGTCTCTTTGGCTGAGGTTGGCTGCTTATAAAAGTACATCGTTTCAAACAGGAGACACGCATGCACGAGCGGTCCTGCCCTGTGATCATTTTAACTGATGTAACGGTGGCAAATTCCTTTTTATTCAGTAAAATCATGCTACTCCCCACCCGCGCCCACATAAACACCAGGCATGTTGCTTAGACTTGTTACACTGTAGGAAATCTAAAAACACATTCTCCTGATGCAGGCAATTCCTTTTCAAAGCATATTCATTAATATTTTACGTCAGATGATCTGAAGGCCTTGAGATTTGACAGCGTTGCATTGTGACTTAAAGATGTCAGTATAATGCAGTAAGTTGCCATAGCATGACAGAGCATTCATATCTAGTGGGCAGTTTTGGGGAAAATCTAACATACACACATTTCCTACTCCAAATGCCATCCAGCAAAATGTTGAAGTTTGCTTTTTTAATTTTATGCTGAAGGCTACAGGCTTATGTAGTTAAAGTACATGAATTGGAATCATGCATATGTAGCCTTGCATGAAGTAACACATCGAATAAGTAAGTAATGTCAATTAAGATTGCTTATTTGGTTTCTGAAAGGACACAACCTGCAGTTATCTATTTCAAAATTGAAGATAGGATTCAATGTTGTTATGATTTGCAAGAGTTTGAGTCTTCTCTTTCCTGTAAACATCATATTAGAGCTGAAACATAATTTTTTAATCTTCTCAATATCTTCGCCCTATGCTTAATATGACCATTTGTAGAAATTCTAGCCCATGCTTTATTTTATTTCATTTTAACTATATTATTGCTCTGTTTATCCTTGACAACATGAAAGCTTCATCAGCCACCTGAAACCTTATCGCTTTAGATATTAAATAATGTTCCATCAGCAACAATATACAGTTACACAAAGTAGTATAACATGGTAAAGGGGATCCATTAAAAATGCAGAGGAACTGTTGGAAAAACAGGGTCTGTTTTTTTTTTTGTTTTTTTTGTTTTTTTGGATGTATTGTATTGGATACAGTCCAATACATACATTGAATTAACTAGAGAATTATATATAAATTTCACTGAACTATTCCTTTATTATTCACAATGCTGAACGCTTATAATCTTGTTCTGTCTGTCAGGGCTCTTAGAGGACAACCCTTCAGATGCAGAAGCAGAGTGCTGTGATGTACGATGGGACACCAAACCAGACAACAGCTCCAAAGGGACTCTCAAAAGAACTCACCCGTCTTGCCAACACGGGACATCCCTGACCTCGTCAGCGGCCTCCAGACTGTGCAACAGCAGGCTTAAACTCTGCCTGCTGGTCCTAGTCTTGCTCCATACTGTCGCCACAATCACAGCCTCCCACAACCTCACCCCCATTTCCTCCCTGGAGGAGAACTCCACTAATGAGGAGGGATGAGGCGGCCGCTCACCGCAGCCAGCTAAGCACTTCAGCACTCAGTCCAGCAGGATGGACCTTGGATTGGCCACTGTGCTTGCTGGGACTTGTAGTGCAGGATGGGATATTGTGGACACGCAATCGACCAAGCAAAACTAACAAACGGACGTAAAACAGAACACTGGACAAACTTAATCCAATGTCAAGAACAAGGGACAGCACCACAGCCTTTGTTGAAAGAGGCCACTCTAGGGCGGAGTTCTCTCGCACCATATTTTTTACACTGTGTCTATGGTTTAGATTTCTGTTGCACTAGATGCCTACAGGATCTATTCATGTTCTCGTTTTCTTTTCATTACTGGTCTTTGTGCAGGAAGGAATGGGACACATGGATGGCTTACAAGCAAAAGTATCACAATGAGGAATTGAGCGTGTGCATGTGAGTGTGTGCGCGCGTGAATATCTGTGTCCACTGATATGTTTTTGTTCAGAACTAATGATCATAGTACTATCTATTGAATGCTGCTTTGTCCATCATAAGAATTATTTTGGAGCCTCTAAAAAGGTTTGAATAGGTTGAAATTTTTTAAGCTACCTAACTGAATGTCCAAAATTCTCAGCTGAAGCCCAGGTTCATTGATTCTCCCTTACTAAAGTTGACTGTGCAGATCGTTTTGTTGCCATTTTAATGTCAATGGTGCAGCAGGTCACAAGCTTTCTAAGCACCAAGTGTGTGTGCAGCATACTGAAAGGTCTTTAATTGGACAATAGAAGTGCAAAAGCATTTGCCAAACTGAAATCTTTGGAATAGCTTTCACTACTGAGGCGAATCGTTTCCTCTTCCGTATGTCCACTCAACCTGCACAAAACATAAAATCTGTCTTTTTTCTGCCCCTGGTAGTACATTTCTATAGATAGATCTCTTCTATATTCTATGACTGCATGTTATAATCAATGGTTAGACAAAACAGACAAAATCTGAGTAAATCATGAGCACGTCAGGTTCCTAGCACGACACGTTTGACACAGTGGTCTCAGCTGAAATGACCCTCGTTTTTTATTTGGACTATGAACTTAGCCAGAAAGAACATAAACAACAAAAGTATCTGAGAGACACCGTTTTTAACTTTGCTTTTTTCAACCGCTTTGCTGAATATATCATATCTTCTACCACAGTAAAGGGCTTTTTCATTGTACACACATTCACACATTCACACATTTCTGTAGTGCTTGCTTGTAGACATTAAAACGGCCTGAACAGCTACAGTTACAGAAAACTTTTTTCCCTCTGTGATAAAACCATTTGTTACTGCAGAGAACCGATGATCAACCACACAGTCATGCAGCTCCATACTGACAGGGCCTTCATGAATGACCCAAAGATATGAGAGCTTAATTTTTGAGTTAGACTGAGCAGGAGAGAAGATGCTAAGGGCTGATCTGTTTTGCTTATTTATTTGGTTTTTGTCTTTCTACAGGTATGCTCTAACCTGTAACAGGATGAGCTATTACGATACTGGTAATGACCCAGATACACAAAAAAACGGCTACTGTTTTCAAGGGTGTGAGTGTTAGGATTTGTACTTCATTATCCAGATTAATCTGAACTGCATTAACCAGCTTCGGTTCCAAATTCTTTGACCAACACCTGGAACAGGGTTCAGCACTTCTCATTGTGCAATAAGACCTCATGAAATATTCAACTCACTCTAGATCATGGACTAACATGAGCTGATATATTTTTATGGATCTTTCCTCTGAGAAGAGGCAAATATGTTATAGCAAGGTTTGTTAGTTAAACAGTATTTAATCACTATTTTTTATTACTATGTGGTCTTCTAAATAAAACAGAGGTAAAAACATTGACAAAAACAAACATCTGTCATATCCATTCTGTAGGGAAAAAGTTTCTGATGGCACATTGGCATTGCTTTATTTCTTCTCAGCTACTAAGATTTGCACACAAGCTTGTGTGCCATGAAATCTTTTACCAAAAATGAAGAGGAGTGGTATTTTTTTCTACAAAATCACCCTTTGAATGCCTTTACAATGTTGCATGAAGTCGTAAGGAATAAATCATCCATACATGCTAATGTTGCAAAAGATGAATGAAAGCAGACGCTGGTTAGAAAGATATCATTTGAGAGAATCAAAATTTTCACTGTTGACTTTCATTCATTGTTAGCAACATAAGCATTACTGACAGAAGAATTCCTTTATTGACCTAAATTCTAAATGGGAATGGGCTTTTGGGGTGTCACATATTGAACCTCACTCTGGGGGGATCAGCCACTGGATGACAAAGCTGAGACGTGAACTATAACTAAAGCAGTCGTGGCTATTTCACCTCTTTCCAGGATCTGAAACTACTATCAGATTGACATAGAAAAGTGGAAATTACCTTAAAAAATGGAAACATGTTTCAGGAAAGTTTTTTTTGAGGTGGCACTCCAATGTGTAGAATACATAACTGGAATTTAGCATGAATAAGAATTGGGAGTTATTAAAAAAATGCTTCACTCACAATCTGTCAAACTGCCATTTAAGCCTTTCTTGATCATTAAACCATTATTTTTGTGACACTCTCCTTATATCTCCTGAATATTCTTTTTCTAATGATCTAAAGGGTCCTCCTCACCAAGCTGAAGGGCAGGGAAAACAAATCGGATGTGCAGCAGGTTTTGTTTGGGATGCATTGGGGGGTTGTGGAGTTTGAATTTGAGATAATGACCCATCACTTTATGAATAATGGAAAAGTGGACCGCAGAGAGATGTCCCTCTAGAGATGTTATTAGTCTACTCATGAAACAACTGGACTCTTGCTGGACTCTATTCCGAGACCACCTGCCCTGCTGTGGAGTGACAAAGACAGAGAGAGAGGAAATGAGAGCAAGAATGATTCACCACAGTGTTCCACTCCATACATCCACACAGATGCACACACACACACACACTTAACCACAAATAAACAGCTCCATCTGGTCTTGACAGGAGAGAGGAGAAGGGGAAAAAGCGTGGGAGAAAAGGCACAGAGCAGACAGTAGTATGAAAGATAATAGGAAGGAAAGCCATAGCAGGTAGAGGTACAGGAGAAGAAAGAGAAATGCCTATGAATGTGTTTAAAGCGTTTCTATGTTCGAGCTTTGTGTACCAGTGTCAGGTTAGGGTGAGTGATGTGAAATGTTCAGCTTCACAAGGCCATTAAACCACACTAATAAATCTGCACGTTGTAGTCATTATTGCATATTCTCCATAATAATAATGCTTAATGTCACACACTATCTGCAGTGATACTGTACAGATCATATCATTCAGCCCCGCCACGCCCTCAACTCATGCCACAACCACACACACCCATGCAATGCCCAGGCATTATTATATCATTCCGTCAGCATACCAGATCCATGGGTGATCACTGTAACTGCATGTTGCAGGAATGGTCCAGGTTTTCCCTGTCACTTTTTTTTGTTTTCGTGTGTTTGTGTGGGTCCAGTCACTTTGCCTCAGCGACCCACAAGAATGAATGTACCAGATGCCTGCTAATATTGCTTAATACCACCAAACCTACAAATAAGAGATGTACTTTATGCTTGCACATATACAGTATATGTTCATTTCCAGTTATAAATACAATTGTGTAAGTAATCCCCATTGCATCACTGTCACCTAGCAAGCAGAAATGCTTTCTTTTCTCTCTCTCTCTCTCTCTCTCTCTCTCTCTCTCTCTCTCTTTCTCTCTCTCTCTCTCTTTCTCTCTATCCTGTGTACCTATGCAGCCCTGAACCTCAGTCGTTTTTCTGTTGTAAATAGGTTCTGAGAATGCTGAACTATGTGTGTTTCTTTTTTATTTTGAGGTTTCCTTGCATTTTTGAGTTGTCTTTTTTATTCCTCTTTTGTAAGTGTCTGAAATCATTGGTTGGGTTTCAGCTGAGATCTATTCTGAGTGGTGTGGTTTAACCATGAGGACTATCTTCTGAATCACAACCTCAGCACCTGAAGGCTGTGATTAAAAAAATCTAAAATAAACAAAAAAAGAAAAAAAATATTTAAAAAAGGTTAAAAGGCATTTAGAGGTTAAAGGCATATAGAGATAACATTATGACAATGATTATTTAAAAAAGATTATTATACTACCGGTATATTGTAATATTATAGATGATTTAGTTCAGTAACTTCTTTAATTTTTTACCAACAACTTTGATGAATTATTTATAAAAACAATCTCACGATTCATGATCTTTTCAAAGGTATGAACTCTACTGCTAAAATGAGTAAAATGTGTTCTGATGAAAATAAACACAGAGATGTAATCTGTTACTTTGAGTGTGTTCTATGAGTAATCTATGAGCATATGAGGACAAGGGTGGGCCTGTATTGCTCTTTATCCTATTAATGTACTTAGCATTATTAATGTGAAATAATGTAAAGTGGCTTCAAAACGTATTCAGACCCTCTTCACTATTTATAATAATTTTGTTATGTTGCAGCCTGATTCTACAATCACTTAAATTATTTTTTCTCATTAATCTGCATTCAGTGTCCCATAAAGACACAGTGAAAACAGAATTTTGGACATTTTTGTAAATTTGTTTAAAAAAAAAAAAAAAGAAATATTGCATTTACCTAAATATCCAGACCTTTTGCAACAACACTTTAAATTTAGCTCTGGTGCCTCCCATTTATAATGCTCACTACTGAGATGTTCACCTCTCTAAAGAAGGCTTCATAGACAATGACAGTGACAAAGCATACCAGACCAAAAAACAATTCATGAGGAACTACATGCAGAGCTCATGGAAAGGATTGTTGCAAGGTACAGATCTCAAGTCAAGTAGTCAAGTATGTTTTTATTGTAATTTCAACCATTTGCAGCATTTAGCAGGCGCTCTTATCCAGAGCAACTTCCATGTCCTAATTACAGGGACAGTCCCCCCTGGAGCAACTCAGGGTTAAGGGTCTTGCTCAGAGACCCAGTGATGGTAGTGCCATACACACAGTACAAAATGAAACGAAACAACGTTCCTCCAGGACCATGGTGCTATAAATGAGACAACATCTAGCATTGCAGAGAAGACAAGACAAGACAAGTGCAGACAAGACTAACAGTGCAGACAAGATTACAAAGAACAAGAGACGAGCAGTATGAGCATGGATGTGGATGGAACGGAGCAGCAGTGTTTTAACTAGACTGTACAGAGCAGCAGTCTAATGAGCAGCATTGTTAAAGTGCATAGTACAAATTAAATAGCAATATTAATAACAACAAAGTGACTGTGTGCATAACCAGGAAGAGATAGACAGAAGGATTTATGGAAAGAGCAGGACTTTTGAAATGTCATTTACAGTTCAAATGTTTGATGGCCAGGAGGAAGAAACTGTTTCCCAACCTGTAATTGGAGGCCCATATGCTACGAAAACTTTTTCCGGATGGAGAGAAGAGTCTGAGAAGAGTGTGTGGGACGGGTGTGTGGTATCATCCACAATGCTGGTTGCTTTGCGGATGCAGTGAGTGTTGAAAATGTCCTGAACAGAATGCAGAGAGACACCGATGATCTTCTCAGTTGTCCTCACTACCCATTGTAGAGACTTGCGGTCAGTGACATTGCAGTTCCGGTACCAGGCAGTGATGCAGCTTCTCAGGATGCTCTCAATGATTCTGCTGTAGAACATGATGTGGATGGGTGAAGGAAGACGGGCTCTCCTCAGTCTGTGGAGGAAACAGAGATGCTGCTGGGCTTTTTTTGCGATGGAGCTGGTGTTGAGGGTCCACGTGTCTGCTATGTGAACACCAAGAAGCTTGATGCTCTGGACCATTTCCACAGATGAGCTGTGTTTGTTTGTCAGTTGTTGTATCTGGGGAAGTATACATAGCATCCAGACGCTCTGAAGGTTCAAAACAGCACAGTGGCCCCCATAGTCTCAAATGAAAGAAGTCTGGCACAATCAGGACCCTTTTAAGAGCTTGTCACCTGGCCAAACAGCAATTGAGCTTGTCACCAGGCCAGTCAGCAATTGAGGGAGAAAGGCCTTAGTGAGAGAGGTGACCAAGAACCCAACGTTCATTCTGACTGAGCTCCAGAGATCCTCTGTGGAGATGGGACTAAGTGTGTTGATGGAGAAGTGCAGAAAATGTCAGAAGAATACATTTATCCCCAGCACTACCATCATTGGGTTCCTGAGCAAAACCCTTAACTCCAAGTTGCTCTAGGGGGATTGTCCCTGTAATCAGGAATTGATAGATATATTCTATGAGGAAGTCAGGAGGGGCAGAGAAGTATGTAAGGTTGGTATGGAATGAGTATGAGGGCAAAGCGACCTTGGCAAGGTCTGTGGTAGGAGTGATGAATGCATTTAAAGGAGAGCTGGGATAACATCAAGAATCAGCACTGAATCATTTCTTATTTGCAACAGTAATGGACAAGTTAACAGACAGGTTTACAGGAGAATCTGTGGAATGAGAGTCAGTAGGAAAAAGAATACATGAGTGTGGATGAAAGGGAGGACAGCAGAATGGTTAGGATGCAGAGAGTAGAGCTAGTGAAAGTAAGCAAAATAAAAATTAAGTATGTAAATAAATAATTCTGAAATAATTTAACATGCAAGAGAACGGGTACTTTGAGAGATTTGCTTTACTTTATAGTGTAAACCAAAGAATGTACTGTTTACATAGTTTCTTTCACTTAGAGAACTGATTACATATTAGTATAAATTCAATTTTAAGATGTATATTAGTGCATTATATATATTTTTAGCAAGTATACTACTTTATATTCAGTTTTTACACGTTTTAAAGTTCACCCTTAAAACTTTTTTGGCAAGCAAATTCCACACTTTACAGCTGAAATTACACTTAATATACATTTCTTGCCTAGGACAACTTCACTATTATGAATAAAATAACATCCTTAAAGGTCACAAAAGCACCGAAATGTGGGGCCTTTAATGTTGAAATCCCTCATGAAATGTAACAGAAACCCTCCTATTATTGAGGGGCAGAACTACATGTTTACAAAAACAAGAGTGTCATAATTATTAACTATAAAAATAATAATCGTGTCAAAATTATTTAACAATCATTAATACTAATTTTCTTTTAAATGAGCGTCAACTTTTAAAGCTGATTCGTCGGGAACACGGGCGCTTTTCCGTTTCTTTTTGGTTCCGCGGTTTCTACCCGGAGTGACTAAGAGGGGGCACTAGCGGGGAGCGTCGTGGCTAGTTTGCTAAAGGAGCCGTTTGGAATGGCTGGTGAAGAGTGAAGCCATAGACCTAACGTGTTTAAAGATGTGCCGCTGAAGAATGCGAAATATGTGAGTAGCTGCGGTCGTGGCGGTTTGTGCTGGAACGCCTGCCTGTGTATAAAGACCCTGCTTTGATGAGATTAACGACAGGTTCGGTAACTACTTCCAGGCTAGCTGAGTAGTAGCATGACAGCGAGGAGCAGGTTGAAGAGCACACCTGAGCACGACACACAGCTAACAGACGTTAGTGCTTTACCCTGCTCTTATCCGCCTTGTGGACACTAATCTCCAGCCATAGCCGCTGTCGGAGCTGGAACTTTTAAACAGGTAGTTTAAATTCCCGTGCTGTCTTCTATCTGTTAGCCATCAGTCATGGTTTAGCTGTCGGTTCTCACCGTAGCCAGCTCAGTGTAAAGAAACGTGGGTTAACATTCAAGCGCAGGTCTGGGCAGACGTTCCTGCAGGCTGTGCTTAGTATTCCGTGTGTGGAGTATTCTGCAGATGTAAAATGCGTCCTTCATGTATCGTATGCTTAAATGAATTGCTCTTAATGTGGTCAGGGAAAGGAGTCCTTATGCTGGTCCATCACGCAGATCATGGTCCAGACTGGACCCAGTTAAGTGTTGAGCCCCGAGGCTCTGTGCTTCTGCGTTCTCCAGAAGGTACCCTGTGGTCACGCTGGCGTGCATCTGAGTTTTACAGCTTGCTTAATGCATGCTTTGCCTAATGTTTATTTGTGCTCATTTTGAAAAACTCCTTTCATTCTGATTTGTCCCCAGATTTCCGGTAGTGTGAGATCGGAGTTTCTCTTGTCACCCTGGTTGTCATGGAGAAGTCATGGCGGTTGTGGGGAGCGCTAGAGCGATGTATGGTGACCCTAGGCTCCTGGTCTTGGGGAGCTTGTCGCATCTCGCTGCTGGCACTCATACTCACCTTCCACCTGTATGGAGGCCTTTTGCTATTGGGTCTCATCTTGGCCTCTGTGGCTGGGATCTTGTATAAGTTCCAGGATGTGCTGCTTTACTTCCCAGACCAGCCTTCCTCATCAAGGCTGTATGTTCCAATGCCGACAGGAATTCCACACGAGAATGTCTATATACGCACTAAGGACGGTGTACGGCTCAATCTCATTTTGCTGCGCTACACTGGAGAAAATCCAACTTCAGCCCCCACTATTTTGTATTTTCATGGTAATGCGGGGAACATTGGCCACAGAGTGCCTAATGCATTGCTCATGCTGGTTAACCTAAAGGCCAATGTGGTTTTGGTGGACTATCGAGGTTATGGGAAAAGTGAAGGTGAGCCCAGTGAAGAGGGTCTCTATCAGGATGCTGAGGCCACCCTGGATTATATCATGTCCCGTTCAGATATTGACAAGACTAAGATGGTACTGTTTGGCAGGTCTCTGGGGGGTGCTGTAGCCATCAGGTTGGCCTCAGTCAACCCTCACCGTGTGGCTGCCATCATGGTTGAAAACACTTTCCTCAGCATCCCACATATGGCAGCAACTCTCTTCTCTTTCTTTCCCATGCGCTACTTGCCCCTTTGGTGCTACAAGAACAAGTTTCTGTCCTACAGGCATGTGGCACTGTGTCGTATGCCATCCCTTTTTATTTCGGGCCTGTCGGACCAGCTCATCCCCCCGGTAATGATGAAGCAGTTGTATGAGCTGTCACCTGCACGGACTAAACGCCTCGCCATCTTCCCTGAGGGCACGCACAACGACACGTGGCAGTGCCAGGGTTACTTTGCAGCTCTAGAGCAGTTCATGAAGGAGCTGCTGAAAAGCCATGCCCAAGAGGAGACGTCCCAGGGCTCGGCCAGTGTCACCATCATATAGAGTAATGAATACTCCCACTACTCAGTGTGGACCTGCTGTAATGGAATGTAATTTTTTATGTTCTTTCATCTCTTCCCTAAATGTGTATCCATAGCACTTAATTCCAGTGACAGTAAGGATTTTTTTGTTTTGTTCTCTTTTGTTTTTTTTTTGTTTTTTTTTGAGTGGAGCGTGCTGCATTTTTCATGCCTCCACCCCCACCCCACCCCACCCCACCCCACCCCCATTTGTTTAATATATAAATGCATGATCTGCTTCTGTAATATAATCTCCTTTAAGCCTTCTTTGACACTTTGCTCTATTCACATTGACTGTACAGCAACCCTGATCCCCAAGGGGTGCTGCCCTGCCCATTTCGGCTCTTGCTTTGTTTGCACACCGACTGAAACTGATTAGTGACTGATTGAATGGATCAGGTATGGTGGTAGCAGTGAAAGCACTCAAATCTGCAGGGCAGTTAGCCTTCAGGACCAGGGTTAGGAAACACTGCGGTTAAGGACTTTACTTTTTATACAAAGACTTTTACCATCAATACCAAATGTTTCCCCATCTGCAAGTCCTACTGTATAATAAAAATATTTGCCTGAAAATGTCAGGCAAGGTGTTACATTTGTCAATGAATTATTTTTTTTTTCTTGTTTCGCTGTCTTTGTACGGAAAACATCACTTGAATGTATGAAACACAAAATCTTAAGGGCTTAAGATCGTAGTCTAGCCCACAAGTTCCCAACCTAAATCCTGCAGTCCCCTTGCCCATTCAGTTGAAACATTTATATTGGTGAGTATTTGGATCCGGTGTGTTAGTTGCAGGGACTGTAGGACCAGGGTTGAGAACCTATGGCCTAGTACATGGCCCCCTTTCCTCAAAGCTGTGTGCTGAAAGGAACAGTCCTGTTCTGTAATGTTCATAAAGCCACTGCACTTCCAAATGGGACTGAAAACTTTTCTTACCATCCTTTGTATATTTACAGAGAGCTTAAAAATTAGCTCAGGAAGCCATTGATTTTCTCAGAGAATGCTCTCAGCTGAAGGCCTAGACTACTGAGTGATAAAGTAGTGTTAGTGTAAGTGTTGGGACAGAAGAGGCTCAATGCATAGTCATGGTCTGGACCTTTTGTGGGTATATTTGGAGCTCACCTGCAAGCTAGACTGTGAGTGTTTTGGCTACACAGCTCTTATTTCCTCTTCTATGTCAGAGGACATATCCATGCATCTGTGTCAGTATGTTTAAGTTTATTTTATTTTTTATTTTTGGAACAAGTGGAAAAAAAATGTGCACCTGCTTCTGTCTTAGCTTGATACATAAAGCTTCTGGCATCAGTGAAAGATGGCACATAAGAATCCTCCAAGCCCCTTGTTCCCAAAGTGACACACTCAAAGTCACTGGCCTCTAATATGCGTGGCCATTTCATGAATCAATCGAGGTCAAAATTTTGACTGCAATTTAAATATCATGATCATGATTTCATATAAAATACCTTTCTTTTTTCATTCGAGGCTTGAGTACTAAATGTAATGCGCAAGATTGCCAATTAATAAGCTTTTCATTATTCAATTTGGCTGTCAAACACACCCAGTAAGAACTTGCAAAGATTGAATAACATAGGAAATACTTTCATTTGAGAAGTACTGTAGTTGTGTTTTTGATCTAAAATTAATTGCTCAGTCCAATTCTGTCACCAGGACATTTATGTGACATGCATGATTCAAAATTGCTGCTCTTGGTCACTGAGACCAAGAGCAGTGTTTTGCCTATTGATTTCTTTAGCATGGACTGTTCACACTGTGCAGGACAAAGTTTTTAAGGAAAATTGACATAAACCTGATTTAGAAGTCACAGCTCTATAGAATTTGTACATTTGGTTTCTTTGGTGTATTTTGCAAATATTCAAACTTTATAGTCTCTTAACCAGCACTGTTATCCGTGTGATTATTGAGTATTATGAATGCTGACTTTCCGTTTCTTTGCACAGACCACACAGATGCTGGCTTTCCAAGAGAACTTGTCTTTCTTTACAGAAAATTTACTGAGGTATTAAAGTGAGTGCTATTTTGTGGGCTGTCATTTAAAGCTTGCTACTGAATGAATGCTTGCACTCTCCAACCAAAATAATGCCTGCTCAGCAATAATACAGGGTGTGGTATTGTGTAGCCATTTCTGACAAACATTGAAATTGTTACCGGGAGGCTTGCTGGTAGAATGAGTCAGGCTTAGCAGTGAGAAAATGTTCTGAGGAGCTGCAGATGGTGCGTATGAAGTGATGTTTCTTTTATATTATTTTGGGCTTTCTAAAAAAAAATAAATAAATAAATAAAAAATAAGGCTGAATTTCATGATCATAAATGTAGGATAGACTTTTGATGGTGAAGATTTTTTCACTACCTCCATGTGTGACTTAAGGCTACAGCTTTTAAAAAACAAGTTTTTCATTTATTTCTTTCTGGCTTTAACTTTGTTACTTATTTTAAATAATTTATTTAATCCCTGAATGTGATTGAAAAGCATATAGTAGATTGAACAGCCATTATTATTGCTTGTGAAGTCTGATGGATTCTACTTCAGCTTTAGTTCATTAATAGTTTGCTGTTCTGGTCTTTGATTTTCCTCACGTCTTTTTCAGCTGTACTGCCATGTGGAGTGTGAAACCATCACAGTGATGTGCCATAATGATTCAGTGAGTGTGTGGATGTGTGTAAATGGTTGCAGCATTTGTCATCCTTCATGGGATCTTTTGCACCAAATAAATAATACGATTGAGCATGTAAAAAAAAAAAACGGAGGGTCTGACAATTGCTAGCATACAATGCATTGGTTATAGATAAGAAAATTGATGTTTAATTTAATGTATAGATTTAACCAAAAGAAATGTTGGGTGAAGACATAAAATGTCCTAAAATAAAATGTAAATGAGTAAATTATTTCTGGCTTAGTAATAAAATGAAATGTCTTTACTTGTCTTACATTCTTTTAAGGATTGCCCAAAAGTCTTGAAATTCTTTGAGTGATTTTATAGAAGGACCATGTTTGTACATGAGGTGTGAATCATTTTTAAGATAAGAGCCTTTTCTTTGCATAATGTGAAGGTTCTTCATTTCTATCGCCTCATTTACAAAAAATCTTTCTACTATCCAGTGAAAAAGTCGTTGGGGAACCAAAAATGGCTCTTCTGTTGCATCACACAAAAATCCTTTTCTGACAATTTTATCTTTTTTTTTTATTTATTTTTTTTATTTTCCCCTAACGGCTGTTTTTTTAAAGGTATAAGTTAGATGTGTTCACATGACTGCACTTCTTTTAATTTCTGGATTATTTTCATGTATTATACTTGTCATATGTAGTATTTTATGTAAAAAAAAAAAAAAAATGTAACACCGAATGTGAGCTGAAATTGATGCACTTTTATTCACACCATTAATGTTTTAAGATGTGGAGTTTTTTAAGTATAATTTTCTTTTTGTGATCATACATTCTGTTTTCTTTGTGTAATAAAGAGATCGAGTCAAAGGTTCTGGTCACATTTCTGGAAGGATTGCATGTTTCTTTGCGGTTCCTCCATTGCGCTGTTCCTGTAATAAGAAGAGACTTTCATTTGCTAAAGGAAGAATAGCTGCATTAATGTTGCTTTGTCAGTGTAATTTAGGCACTTCCTGCTTTGTCAGGATTAATTCAGAGCAGAGTCTGACATGGCTGCTTTTGTCATAGGTGAAAGTTTCTGCCAGTCTCTGTCCAGTTCTTCTTAGCTTGGAATTGTGATAGTTTTTCCAAGACTGGGCTCTGGCAGAACTGCTTGGAAAGTTCTGTTCTGTTTTGGTTCTCCTCTTGTGTACAGAGGAGCTAAGAAGAGGCGTAGAGAGCTTGGCAGGAAGCTGCACAGCGTTGGTTAAGTGCTTGAAATAGAGGCAGGGCTCTCGCACTAAACTCTGCTGAGTTCCCTGTTCAGCCACTTTATAAAGGGAGTAAAAAACGGACACGAATCTGACCAGACTTAAATTAGTAATTGGAACACCCCGTGGTAGGTTTATTTAATTTTTTCAATTTATTTATGTTTGGGTGGTCCAGCCGCCTCCTGCACAATGTGCTGTAGGCGTGGGCATTACAAAGAGAAGAGTAATTCAGGCTGACTTTCGTTTAGAAAAGAAATTATTCCTGGTACTTGTTCACATCTTCCATAGTTCATGATGTTTCTTGTCTTTTGCCCAATAAAGATGTACTGGTTTCCAGAAGTGTTTCAAAAGGACATGAGAGAAAGAAGTATTTTGTGATCTTCATGTGACGCTCCCTAATGCATCCTGCTTCACGCAGAAGGTAGGTTTCTGCTTTGCATGACAGAAGGCGTCCTTTAACTGTTGTTTAACCACAGCAAATGATGTGATGACCTTTTGTTTTACTGACTCAGTGAAATCTGTCTCTTCACAGCAAAAGCTTGTCAGGTTGAACTCTTCAGGCTGTGGAGGCACAAGGTGCCGTCATGCCTGCAATGGGTGCTGGTTCAGCTCGAGTCGAGGGCCAGAGGCTCTCCTGGGCAGTCCTGGTTCTGACTCTGGCCACCATCACCTCATCCTCACTGTCGGCCCTGTCCCTATATCACGTGCTGGCTCTGCAGGCTGAGGTGGAGGGGTTGAGGACCGAGGTGAGTCGCAGGAGAGAGGAACAGAGGAGTGCAATGGAGGAAAACTTGAGAGGTTCACAGCATCAGAAGCAAGAGAAAGACGGGAATAAAGCCGAGGTGAGACTTGAAAAAAGAAACATGCCGGTCCACGAGACTCGGTCAGATCAAATTCTGTCATTTCTTCTCAGCACAGCCATGTGCAGATGTAGAAGGCACAGGTTCTCTAGAACAGCACAGATCTTCAGCAACAGAGGACAAGCCCAGTGTTGCCAGTGATAAAAAAATCAATAGACTTGAAACAATAAATTGCACTATTCATTACACTGGAGCAAGCAGTAAATACAGAGGAAAAGAAAGTAAGACAATCAGGAAAAATGTGGTGTTCTTAGCAGTAAATACAGAGGAAAAGAAAGTAAGACAAAGAAAAATGTGCCGTTCTTAGCAGCAATAATTACTGTAGATACGAAGATGGCAAACACTTCAGTGGAGTCTAGAAGTCTGAACATACGCAATATTTAAAATGTATTATTTAAACAAGAAAATGAGTAAATGCAACTTTTCTCACAATAAAGCAAAAGAAAAAAAAGCGTTCCATGTGCTTTCTGGGTTATTTAATGAGTCCAATGTCTTTAATTTAACTAAGCATGTGAAGACCATGCCAGCTCAAGTTTTTAAAGCATAAAGGGGACATGCCAATTACTAAAAAAACAACTAAATTATAAAAAAAAAAAATACAACTAAATTATTTAAAAAAATAATTATTTCAAATATCCTATAATTCACTTAGACTGCTTAACTGTGGGTGTAATTTACAATGAAAAAATGCATATTTCTTTATATATATTTAATATATAAATATATAAAGAATATATAAATATATTTATATATACATATATAAAGGGGCAGCAGTGGCCTAGTGGTTAGGGCATTGGCCACATGATCGGGGGTTCGAACCCCTTCCCAATAGGTTGCTCTGAGGTGCCCTTGAGCAAGCCGTCCCCGTCATGCTCCTCCCTGTGATGGGCTGGTGACCTGTCCAGGGTGTTTCCCCCATCCTTCGCCCTGTGTGAGCTGGGACCCCCCCACCCCCCGCGACCCCGCTTGGAACAGGCGGCAGAAAATGACTGACAGACTAATTATATATAATATATATTTTTTAATTATTATTTATTTATTTATTTGTTATTTTCTGGTTCAAACCAGAAGCATTTCACTAGTGACCTTTTGACGACAGCTGTACGTAATTTTTCCATTTGGTTTAATCCCGTGTGAGTCTGTAAGGGGCATTTTTGTAGGGGCATTATTGTAAACCAGTGAGTTCTTGAAATCATGCTATATGAGTCAAACGGTTTTTAGTAATGGTCTTGCACCATCTGAAACAACCTGATAAGCTATGCGCTTCCTTTCCACTTATAATATGCGGTCTGATAAAAAAAAATCCTTCTGTGGGGTGCATATAAGGTCATATGTGTTGCTTGTCGTGTTTTCAATTTGCAACAGACTGATGACGTGGTGCCTCCTGAACTGCGGGCAGATGCTACTATAAGGCAGCCGGAGCAGCCCAGCTTAAAGAAGAGAAGTGTGGGAAGTGAGTCCGGTCAAGCAGGCAAGCCCTCTCTGCGGTCCGTCCAGCTGCGTAGGGGACTTCTAGCGACCTGTCTATCTTTTGCATACGTAGTTGTAGAAGTCATAAAGCCTATTTTACCATTTTTTTTCCTCTCTGTAAAGAAGTTTTGAGAATCTGTTTTTCCTTCCATTCTGTATTTACTGTAAGCAACAGAATGCGGTTTTCACACTGACTCAGAGTGTGAGGATGGAGACAGATAGTGTAAGATAAAAAAAAAAAATCATCAAGGCAGGCAAAAGTGCAGTGCAGCATAGTTAAGTTGCTTTTCTGCATAATGTTGAATTTAGATCATAATCATCGCAACGAAACACTGAACAGACGTTTCAGTTCAGTATTGTTCTCAGTGCTGTCCACAGCGGAAAATTTGTGGTCTAGCTCAACCCTAAATCAGACATAATAGACAAAGTAAAAAAAGAAAATTCAGAATAACAAGTTACAGAAATGATATAGTAGTAGTAGCCGAAGCGAGTATCTTCTCCTATTTGGAGGTTATGTCTGTCTTGAGGGGAGAAACTTGGTCCTTCCCATTTTGGCAGACATACACACATCAGAATCTGTGGACTGCTGCTCACCAGTAGTCCTGTTTATGTAGCTGTTTATTCTTTTGGTCTTGATTACACCAGGCTTTAATAGTAACCGTTCAAATACAATCACTGAAGCTACAGGAAAATGTAAAAATGTTTCTGACTGTCCTCACTTTGAAGTTGTACACACATTCCATTGTTCAAAAACTGATGCCGAAGTTATTTTCCATAATCAAGCTGTATTGCCTGTGGGAGGGTTAAAACCATTTCGTCTCTCCTCTGTCCTTGATCAGCGTTTCAGACCTGCTTGCAGATGATGGCAGACAGCAAGAGGGAAATATTTCAGAAAGGTAATGGGGCTGCTTTTCTGTTCTGTACTTAAAACATAGGATGTTTGGAAGCCGTGCTTGGCATTTGCTCATGGTCTGAAAATTGAATAAAAAACGTGCTGAATAAGTAAAGCAGTTTATCCTGACTATGAACACAAGATAATAATATCAAAAGGCTAATATTAGCCTTCAACTTGGCTTTAATGCGGATCTGCCCTTGGGTTTGTTGTTTTGTTCTTTTTTCCCCCCTTATTATGTTGTCTGACATTTAGATATTCTCCATTTCACCGTGATCTTTGCCTGCTTGTTTGCACTGCTCAGAGTTTTCAGCGGTGACACACACAGGGGTCCCGTGGCAGACTGGTCTAAAGCGAGGCTCAGCTCTAGAGGAGGATAAGGATGCTATATTGGTCAAAGAAGAGGGCTACTTCTTCATCTACAGTCAGGTAGAGCACTGTGACCCCCCAGTCACAGAGGTAACATTTTAACAGAATTTAGTCCTAAAGACAAACGTCTGTTCGCATATATAGTGAGAGGCTTTTCACAACCAATCTTTAGAGCTCTTGTGTGACCCCTAACTTTAGGCAATCAAAAGATGGATGTCACAGAAAAAAAAAAAAAAAGCAAAGTTTTATTGAAATGCTGTTAAATTGGAGTTTAAGCGTAGATGTTGCAATTCACAAAAATGTAAAATATTTTAAAAAATCAGAACAATGTATTGGATCAAAATATTCTCAGAAATATGTAAACCCAATATGTAAATGTGTATGCAAATTAAATATGGTGCTTATGTTTTCTATTATTTATTAAATAACAGCTATTACATACAAGCTCATCTTTTTTCACTCTGAAAAGGCATAAATAATATTTAAAAGAATATTATGCAGAAGCCTCTAACACAATCATACGTTATAGTATTTTCTGTATGTAGTGTGTTCATCTTTTGCTGTTATTACAGTTTTCATTCTCTTGCTTTCAGTTTCTTACAAACACCTCCAAAGTTCAAATTTACAAGCTCTACTCGTCTTACAAAGTAATCAAAGTTAAAACACAACTAAAACCTCCGCTCATCAGGCCATGAAACTACCCCATATGTAAGATTTCCAGTTTGCATGTTCTCCGGTTTTATTTGTTTTTACAGCCTCTTGACAGCGGCTGTTCTGTGCAAATCCACGGCACTGAGCTGTCAGTTGACAGATACACTTTTCAGATTTTACCAAGAGTGGAACGGGATCTCTCAAAGATGAGAGTTTTTTTTTTTTTTTTTCTTCCCCCTCCTGACAGGCCACTTCAAAAACCACCAATTAAGCTATTTTAGATACACATGAATGTAATAAGAAAAGCAGCAAAAGTGTGTGCGAGTAGCTGCTTGTGTGAATTCTCTTTTAAAAGGGGAGCGTTAAATCAGCAAGCGCTTTGAGGGCAGGACACAGCTGTACCTGATAGTTTAAGAGAGGAAAAATGAAAAAGCTGAAGTAGCAATAGGTGCACAAGGGCCAAGCGTGTAAACATTCAATACTGATGGAATTGATATGCATGGTGTTGGGGCCTTCAGTGTATTTTTCTTTTTATGTTTCTGATGTGTCTTCGGCAGTACTGTACCTTCTTTTGTCAAAACACTACAAATGTATAACGTTATTTATATTTGATAACTGATGTGCTTCTTACCTGTTCTTATAAATGTGATGGCTGTTTTAATAGTGACCTATTAATAAGCCTTCCCTCCTTTCATCAGGTGTTCTACAAAGATCCCACCTTTGCAATGGGCCACATCGTGATCCGTATGAAGAAGAATGTAGTCGGGGATGAGAGTCAGCATGTTGTTCTTTTTCGCTGCGTCCAGAACATGAACTCGAAAAATCCATATAACACGTGCTACACAGGAGGTGAGGGCTTACTGTACTTTATGAAGCAGAGGAAAGCAGCTTCATTTGCAAATGGAAAAAAAAAGGCGTTAGCGTAATTTTTGGCTGCTCGTATTCCTCTCAAAATCACAATTACATTTAGAAATCCCAAAAAAGTAAAACATCACTGTAACCCTTCGGAAAACAGGATGTGTTGATAATAAGGTCAGATCACCGATGTGACTATTTAAGCATGCGTTCAGTGTCTTAACCTATAATATTATTTTAGTTTTTCTCTTCCATTTACTATATTACCTTAACTTGAAAGCTGGTTATACATCCACAGGACGTCCAGTAGATATTTTCTTTGTTTTTTGTGGGGTGCAGGCATTGTGAAGTTGGAGGTTGGTGATCGAGTGGAGCTGCTCATACCTCGCTCCAAAGCAATAATCTCTCTGGATGGAGACTCGACTTACCTGGGAGCTATCAAACTGGACTGATCTGTTCTAGGAAGTGACTGTGTGTGAAGAATGAGAGTCTCCTGAATAAGTGGAATCCACAGTTTTATATGCTCTGGTGTGCCGACTGACACTATCTTTGGCATTGCTCTCTAAAGACTGAACACAAAAGGAATGACTGGAATGGGACTGGCATGCAGCTTTTCAGATATACTGTTTCTTTCACTAACATGGGCAACTGCTGGATGCTTTAGACGTAGCTGTAGGTTGGCAAACCGTGTTTTGATGTTAAACAAGGAACTGTCTGCATCACTGGCACTGCTGCAAATGTAAAAAGTGTGCAGCGCTTTGTAAGCAAGGACAAGCTGTGCTTAATCTGAAAAATGTAAGACTTTGCTGTGGTTTGTTAGAAGATATATTTTTTACCCGTTTTTGAGAAATTCTAACATTTAAAAAATATTCAATACCTACTTGATGAAACCTCAGTGGCTTAAAGTTTCTTACCTTACCTTAGATTAAAAGTTTAGACAATTTTCCTTCTCTCGAAAGGCAACCATTCCAGAAACAGTCATATATAAATGTTTGGGACCCCCTGGTAAAGTGGCATCTTTTATTGAGATATATATATATATATATATATATATATATATATTATAGTATATATATATATATATATATATATATATATATATATAATTTTTTTTTTTTTGCATGGTGTAACAATTTAATTCATTTCTCCAATGTAAAAAAAAATAATAAAAACGTGGCCCATGCATAAGATGATGCCCATGATTTATGTCAAACATGTTTTCCAATATTTGAAGTTAATCAAATCAACAGAGAGCACGCACTTCGATTTACAAGCAATGCCATTTTTAAAGTTTGTTCCGACTTTTTGAATCAAAATATGGAAAAACATTGTTTTCACCGTCATATGACTGTATGACATTTAGACAGAAAGGAATTGCACGCATCCTTCCGCCAGATCTTTCTACTGTCAAGTTTGCAGAAGTGTTTTTTTTCTAGACTCACTGAGTTGTGAAGCGAGAAAAGTTTTGTTGCCTGCAGTCATTCGGATTCTTTTCCAAACTCATCGTTTATGCTTTGTTTATACTGCAAAGACGTGCGACTAGGCTGCAGAAAGGGTTTGTTTTCTCTAGTACTGTATGTTTCCAGGAAATGAAATGATCTACATATACGCAATGATCTATGTCAGCAAAGTGATTTGGGTGTGGTAAACATCTTTCTTGCACTTTACTTTAGACTGTGTTTTGTGATATTTTCAGCAGAGGGCAGCACTTACATGCCATTAAGCCACAACTCTTAAGGGCTTAAAACAGAAATGGGTCTTTGCTTTAAAATGTTGTGTACAATTCAGTGTACAGAGCTCTGTGTTCCAGTGCAGTTTGTTTCACAGGATTGCTCATGAATTAACTGTAACACACGAATGAACAAGAAAATCAGGCCCTGCCCCTTTATTAGGCTATTAATGATGAATGCAGGAGGCAGAATATGAAGATTCCTTATCACATATTTCCAAACCAAAAGCAGAGCTCCCACTGATTTGCACACAATATTAAAAAAACTTTTAGTTACCTGAGAAATGTGGGAACTAGTGTTAAAATCTATGTTCAGTCTTTTGATTTTGATGAAGCACTGTAAACTGTATAAACTGTTTTACACAGCAGAAGAATTGTATTAAATGTAAGAGTTAATCTCGCAGAAACATAAAAAGGCATCCATTGAACATTATACATTTTGAATGTTGAAGCAAGCGTTACCTTGAATATTAAAATCCACTAGGATATGAGCCGCTTATCTTAACCAGGGTCGAGGAGAACGCCGAGCCCATCGCAGAGCTTGTACAGTGGAAGGCCCTGAAACCTTTTTCATGGTCAGACTCTTAATGAAATGGAGTGTAGTGCTTCAGAGGAGTTTAAAATACATTACAGATTTATTATCAAATAAAAGACACATCGAGATTGATACAGTAATGCATTTAACTACATCTACAGTAAATATACTTTTGCATATATACTTGTTTAGCAGACACTTTTATCCAAAATGAGAAGAGATCTGACTGAAAATACAAGCGGATATTTGATGCTATGTGTTGTAATCTGATTTGTTGTTTTCAGTAGCAGCAGAGTGTTTAGGTTGCACTGGGCTAAGATTTCAGCTTTTTATTTTCTTTTACTGCACTTCCACATGAATATTTATCTCAAACATTTTTCAGCAGGGAAATTAAATGCTCTTTTTTGGTTTGGTTTGGGTTTCTCCTTTTTCCTTTTTCTTTCCTTTTTTTAATTGAAAAAAGCCTGCTCTTTTGATTGGCAGCAGAGTAACAGTTCAGCGAGAATTCTAACCCCAATTATTACTAGGTTAGGAAATAAGTCTATTAGTTAGGATAGGGGGAAAGGATGATGACGGACTGCAGACATTAAGCAAAATTTTGCAAAGAGGGAGGGATGACCAGCGATTTCCTCTAACTGTATTGTCTGCTTCCAGTGACAACACTTAATCCTCTCTCTTCTGACTTCTCTCTGATGAACCCACCCCGGTGTTCCTGATGGTTTTTCAAAACTCATCGTTTCGTTCTGATCTGTTTTCATCTATTATCTATACACTCTATAATCTTTTTTTAATGGGTCTGTTTGCTTCAGTGCGTAACAAGTTTCAAACCTTACTATTTTTTGTGTCTGTGCAGTCCAAAAATCTCCTACTAAGAATGTTTTCACTTTTTTAACACAGTCTCAGCGAGAGTCTCAGATTGCTGAGCATCTTCGCCTGATGATAGGTGGGGGTGCTGGTAGGGGGACGTGAAAAATATTATTGGTTGATGTTTTTCTCAGCCTGCTGGTGCAAGCACCGTCAGTATTAAGACAGTAATGCCTGACAGACTGTGCCTTATCACTTTATAATTGCAGACTTCTGGAGTGTCTCAAACTCACAGGGCTGAAAAGTAAATTTCTCAGATTTGAGTGTTTTCTCAGCAGAAGCTATGAAAAGCATAGAATTAAATCAAAGTGATGTATGAATAATGTGGTGTGTTTTAGAAAATACAAACCGTTTCATGAGAGATATGAAGGCAAATATTTCATTTTTTGCATGACATGACGAGGGGAGACATAACAAGGTGAAGCTGTCTCTCTTTTTCGCTGTGGGTATTATTGCTGTCACCAGCGAAGGTCCTGGGTTCTATTCACAGGCAGGGGTGGCCAGGATCCTTTCTGTGATCATTATTGTGCTGTAGGATGAACCCCTGACCAACTATGCACATACCAGAGGGTACTGCATGGCGCTGCAGAATGCTGTAGCTGTTTTGGTTCAGGGTGCCTCTCTGAACAAGTCAACGACCCTGGATCCAGCAAAGCAGCCCCAGACCAACGGCTTCCTCCTCCATGTTTAACAGTTGATGTCACACACTGAGGAACCACCCTTTCACCTACATGATGGCAAACAAAAATCCTGCATGATGAACTGGAGATATTCAATTTTGATTCCTCAGTCCATAACACCTTCCAGTCTTCAAAAGTCCATTGGCATTGTTTCATGGCTCTTTTTCTATTCTGACATCTTAGCAATGGCTTTCTTGCTGCAATTCAACCTGTCAAACCTGCATCTCGCAGTCTTCTCATTCCAGTTAAAACTGAGACTTGCTCAGTATGACCACTATTGAGCTGCGCTTGAGGCTGTGGTCCTGTGAGCCTCCTATCACGCAAGCTGTTGACTCAGAATCTTGTCTTCTGATGCTGATCTCGCTTTTGGGTTGACTGCACTACCTTTGACTTCTCTTTTTGCAGTTTCTTTAGAAAGACCTGCACTTTTAAGTGTTATGATGGTTTGAAAAAGTGCCTTTTTCTCACCATTTTTATAGCAACATCCTACTTTCTTCAAACTGTTCAAATAATGCTCATGAGGGTTTGCTACCACAGTGTGTTCCAACATTGCTTTTATCCAGACAGAGGGGGTTATAAGTAATCAGGAAGTGTTGGGACACCTGTAGGACCAAGGCACCCACTTTCATGCTTTTCATTTGACTTTTTTCAATAAAAAAACTGGAAAAATGGGGGTGTTCTAAAACATCTGATATATATATATATATATATATATATATATGTATATATATATATATAAAATACCTAATGCTTAATACCCTCCTTCCTGATTAGTGTGAAGTATTTTTGTAGTTGCTAAATTGTGACTATTACACATATTTTCAGATGGGCTGAAGAACACTTTAGGTCTGGTCAGCAAGAAAAATATTTCGCACCTAATCTTAACTGCAGACAATAAGTGATTATAGTTGATGGCATACACTGTGACAGGTGGTCACCTTCCTTTTTTTTCTATCTTTGATCTTACATTTACATTTATGGCATTTAGCAGACGCTCTTATCCAGAGCGACTTCCATGTCCTAATTACTGGGAAAGTCCCCCTGGAGCAGCTCAGGGTTAAGGGTCTTGCTCAGGGACCCAGTGGTGGTAGTGCTTGAGGTGGGATTCGAACCTGGGACCTGTTGAGCCATTGGTCCATAGGCAAGTACCCTACCACTAGACCACCACCACCATGCTCTTTCTGCTGTCAGTAAGCTTTTTTTGAATGATGCACAATAAAAAAAAAAGAACAGCAAGTTAAAACAGTTGCAGCGATTTACATATACTAGTATCAAATATGTGTTAACAAAAAAAAAACTAGGAATAAAAAAGTTTTACAAAGATCAGGTAAAAACTGACTGCTCTTAAAAAAAAAAAAAATAATATATGCTATGGATCCTTATTCTTTTAGTCACATATTTTTATGTTATAGTTACACAGTATATGTGTCTAAGGAATGAACAGAAAGCTCTTGTCAACCAATTTTTCCAGATAAGAATCCATTCTGCTTGACGTTTTTTTACCAAATCAACAAGGTCCCTAAAAGACCACCCAGTGGGAGAACAGCTTAAAAGCAGCTCATTTAAAGAGCTGAAGGAAGTAATGTATTTAAAATCTTCTTCCCCTGCTGAAGTATTGACACTCCAGAAAAGCAAGAGGGATGTGATTTAAAGATCCGATTGGCCCAACATGTTCAAACCTTCTGGGAGTTTGAAAGAGGATCAATGAGACCATCTCTCTGATGCCTTTTGCTTCACTTTCTTTTGATTATTTTCAGAAGGAAATTGCACGGTGAGTCCTTTTCAAATGGCCCTTTTAACTAAATTGATCTTGCTCCTGAAAAATAACTTCACTTTTTAAGTACACATCCATGTGTGTCATCATTCTGAAAGTCAATGATAATGTCAGTGATTTTCAGCTCACCTGCTTCTTTCCGCTCTTTTTGCATTGTGTGGGGTGCTGCTGACTTGCAAAGATGTTGGGTCAAATCAAGAAGATGAAATCTACCCTGGGGAAGGCCTATGGAAAGCTTTGACTGCTGCAGGGATTTACACACTACACTGGATTCTTAAACATATTGCCATGCAGCAATGGCTTAGTGGTTGAGGAGTTGGCCCCATGATCAGAAGGTCGTGGGTTCGAATCCCAGACTAGTAGGTTGACCTGAGGTACCTTTGAGCACTGATCAGTGCACGCTGTATATGGGTAACATGCAGAGGTTGAATTTCATTGTGGTTCACTGTGTACTGTGTTGTTTCACAATGACAGGAATAGTCACTTTCACTTTCACACATCAAGTTTGGAATCATTATTCAGCAGAGACAACCACTACGTTGAAGATAGAGTTCATTTTGATGCAACTTTCCTCTGATTTGTGGGATTCATGTAATTTGAAGTAAAATATACAGTACTGTGCAAAAGTTTTAGGCAGGTGTGGAAAAAATGCTGTAAACAAAGAACGCTTTCAAAAATGGAAGTGTTGATCATTTATTTTCATCAATCAACAAAACACAGTGAATGAACAAAAGAGAAATCTAAATCAAATCAATATTTGGTGTGACCACCCTTTGCCTTCAAAACAGCATCAATTCTTCTAGGTACACTTGCACACAGCTTTTGAAGGAACTCTGCTGGTAGGTTGTTCCAAACAACTTGGAGAACTAACCACAGATCTTCTGTGGATGTAGCTTCCTCACATCCTTCTGTCTCTTCATGTAATCCAGACACACTGGATGACGTTGAGATCAGGGCTCTGTGGGGGCCAGAAGAACTGATGCTGGTTTGAAGGAAAAAGGTAGAAACACCAAATATTGATCTGATTTAGATTTTTCTTTTGTTTGCTCACTTTGCATTTTGTAAATTGATAAAAATAAACAATCATTATTTATATTTATGAAAGCATTTACAGCATTTTTTCACACCTGCCTAAAACTTTTGCACAGTACTGCATATTGAAAGAATTTATAGCTGTGTCCAGATGAAAGGATGATGACTGAAATGAATGAAATACTAAATAAAATAAATATAAATGGAGAAGCTTTATATCAAGAAAGAGTTTAGAATAAACACATTATAATATGCATAATTATTCTAATTTCGGAAATATCTCAAGCTGATAAAATCTTTATATGCTGCCTGTAACAATTCTTGAAATATGAATCTGAGGATACTGTGTTTAACGCAATCAGGCAGTTCTGCTTTGATTCCAGGCCAACGGGGTTTTCTCCCACAGTCCAAAGAAATGCCTGTCTGGTGGACTGGAGATGATAAATCACTCCCAGGTATGAGTCTGTTTGTCTCACTGTCTTCCTTGCACACCCGTGACCTGTCTTGGTTGTTTCACACCTTTCACTCTATGAGCACTGGGATTATCAGCAGCACCCCCAGGGACCCAAGTTAGGATAAGTGGCTCAGATAATAGATAGATGAGTGATTGTTAAAATTTTTGGAGCTCATAATTTCTCAATCTATGCAGTATCATTAAAGTAAGTTATTACTGAAAAAAATAAAAGCTACTATTATGACAAGTGAATCCAAACATTTGCAGAAGTGTAGAAGAAAGTACGAAGACTACCTAATGTGCACATCAGCCAGATTTCATGCTACCCCCCCCCCCAACTCACACCATACCTCATCTTAGTTCAGTAATCAAGGGGAAGGAAGGTTGAAAGAATTTTGCTTCTTACACATTTTAAGTCATGTTTAATCAGCATAAACTGACTCTCCTGTTTTTCTTCAGCAGCATTGTGGTGCAAACCCCCCCCAAAAAAAAAACAACTGCAGCAGGAGGGTTTTACAGTGAAGACAGGCCATGAATTTAACATAAGTTGTGTGTTATGACAGGTTTAATCCTCATTGCTTAAATTTTTAAACAAGTTTACACATTAGGAAATGGTAAATATGTGCAGAGATCGGAGCGCTTGCACAGGGGATACTGGAAACGCTTTGTTTTGACTGTCTCACCAACTGTTCACTTTCTCCAGGGCAACACTATTCCTGTCCATTGCTATGGGGGGGGTGACGTTGCATAACCTTGTCTAATACCAGGTTTTAAATGTCTCAATTTTTCTCCCTCCATGTCCTTGATCTAATGATTACTTGTCCTTCCTTAAGACTGGATACCATCAAGAAGAATCCAGCGATGCTTCTGAAAAGAGGGTTAAGAGTGGAAGCAGTGGGGAGGATTCACATTTATGAAGCTGTGCAAAATGATAGTCCTGTGGAAAAAGGGAACAAACAGCTGGGTGTATGAGAGAGAAGTGCTGGAGTAGCAAGACTGGAGAAGAAGAAAAGCAGAAATGGCTGAAGCTCAAAGCGTAATGGAGAGCAACGCTCAGGCTGAGCAAAGCGTAAGGCCAAATGTGTGATCGGCCGGTGCCTTTGATGGCTTTACAAAATAGCATCTGGCTGCGGGAATGCCTATTGAATCGGATGGGTGTGGGGATTGGTGGGCCTGATGGCTGAATGTGTCAGCCAAGCTTCTTCCCCCTCCCAAAAATGTCTTTGTGTGCTGCCATGGCAACAGCTCGCATGTTGGCGGAAACTGATGTCATTGTGAATGTAGCTCTGAGAAGGAGAAAGAGAAGGGGGCAATGGAGAGAAAGAGAGAGCAGCAGAGGCATTTTTTGTCCCACAGGAAATGAAACAAGCTGTGTACACTCTGTGGCCAAACAGTGATGAACTCATTCACACGCGCTCATTTACATGCACACACATTGGCATTAAATTGTTTAACCCGTTCTCATTTCCTTTTGACCCCTCACCAGGGTGCCTCGTCTTTCATTTGTTTTTTTATTTTTTTAATTTTTTAATTTTTTTACAGTTTTATCTTGTTTGCCTGCTTTCTTGCTTTATACACCCGTTTGTATCATTTACGTGTCCCCTCTCTACCTCTATACATTTCTGCCCCCATCCCATGGGCCCAGCTGATTAATGAGAGGGGCTAAAGGTAGTGGCTGAATCTGGATTATCCCTTTCTCTGCATCACGCCCCTCAACACACTGCTGAAACCAATCCCAAACGACTTTGCCCACAATTACATTGTTTCTTAAGTACAGATGGCAAAAACCTCATTTAACATTATTGCGTTCATTTTTAAAATGCATTAAACACATTTTTATTAAAGCTGCTAAACACTGTTAAATTTCCAGTTAAAAATCACCCTTAAATTTATTCTGACCTTTTCTCACTTGGCAATTCTTGTCACTTGGTTTTCTCTCGTTTTCTTAGCCGCTTGTCCTGATTGGGGTCGCAGGGCTGCAGAAGCCAGCTCTGTCACTGGGTTTATTTATCATTATAATTATAATTAAATTAAATTACTATCATTTTTGTAAACATAATAATTGTGTAGCACACATCAAAGAATGACTTTACAAAATTTTTTTTTTCTTATATTTTTTTGAAGTCTAGTGACTTTTGTCTGCCTCTAAAATTTCTTCTGACTTTATTTGATCTGGCAAATAAATCAAAATGGTGAACAAAATCATGCAGAAAAAAATCCATATCTAAATATATATAGTAAACTATGTCTTTTTGAATGTAACTGAAATTAGAAATTGGGTAACCTAGCACAGTTCCTTGGGGAAAAAAAAAAATCTACATTGAAGTCTGAGCTGCGATTTCTCAATAAAATAGGCATCTTGCCAATATTTTACTAAGCTAAGCAAAAGTTACTATGAACGAATTGATTTCTGGTGAAAACATGGATTGGTCAGATCTTCATGCCACCCAATTACAGGGCCACCATTATAAACATTACTAAGCCCCTAGTAAAGCAAAGGTGTGTGCTGAAGGTAAGAAAAATGTTCTATTGTAATGATACAATTGACCATTTTTTTGTAAGGACAGTATCAGGTGAATTCTATGGTTATATATCCCTCAGTGAAGAAGTCCTGCTAGCATGCTGCTGGTGTGTTTGAGTGTTGTATGTAGAATTGCATTTGCACTGCGTTTAGCTGTAGAAGGGGTCGGCTTTAAATAATTCATGTGCCTGAATGGTGTTTCGGTAGAGTAAAGCAGAGAAAGAAAGAGAGCAGGTGAAGCCAAGTTGAAGCCTATTTATCAAACCTTCCTTGGCTGGACAGGCTAGTGAAAAATGTCCCGTTCACCACAGTTTGTTCATCTCCACTGCTTCAGCTGGAAAGCATAAGGGGATTAGAATTGAATACAAATGAATGCCTCTGCTATTGGTTACTCCACATTACAGATTCTCTCTTCTCCAAGCCTGACATTCCACAGATGTCTGTGCTGGGCATGAAAGGGTTTGCTTAAATTGACAGTGAGGGTTTAAAAGTGATTGCGGGATGTCAAAGACTAGCCATCTGATGCCTCTCAGTTGCTTTTCTGACCCACTTGTGTCATGTTCATTCTGGTCTCCAAAGCTCTGGCAAGGGCATGTGAAGCACATCAAATACAACAAGAAGAAAATAGTTAACTGGATAAGTTGGCTCTCCTCACAACATTAAAGGTCAATGTATTGAGAGCTTTAAAAACAGTGCTCTCAAGAGCAACTTGTGTAAAATCTTTTAAAACTCTGAGCTATGTTGCTTCAAAGGTATGTTCGGAATCTCTATGAAATGAAATGAAATCCCTGTGCTTACCCAGGCACACAAACACGATGTAAGCAGTGAGTATTGAATTTGTCGTCTGAATTTAACCCATCCCAGACACACTGGTAGTCAAAACACAGAACAAGAGCTGAGACAGTTGGCTACAATCCAATACATGCACCTTGAGTGCAGTTATGGGGTTAACTGCCCAAGGGCACTTCAGCTGTAGATGTAGGACAGTGAAAGCGTTGTTCACCCACTATCCACATTTTTCCTGCCTTTCCAAGGGATTAAACTAGCAGCACCATGGTTGTGCAAGCCCTCTTCTCCAAACAACGGGTTACTGCTGCCCCTATAAAACAAAGCTTTCACCATCCCTGGTGATATTAGATTCTACACCTTCAACCCTGAGATAAGCACACTTCTCTACTGTGGGGCTGTGAGACACACCCGTATATGAGTCATTGAACAGTATGGTCACATGGTAGTGCCAACACTATAGCAGGGCTGAAATTCGATAAATTAAAAAAATCTGGTGACATTCCTCCTTAGCCTGAACTTACTGCAGTATAGGAAAGACCTGATAAATGCATTTAAAACTCATAAAAAAGCATTTATGCTTTATTTTCTAAAAGTTTATAGACACCCAACGGTTCTTCTGAAATCGAGGCTATTTATAGGGAGTCCTTTCCACATTGCTGCCGCTTCTCTTCCGGAAAGGCTGTATACTTCATTGCTGTGAGGATTGTATTGCACTCAACCACAAATGCAGTAGCAAGGTCTGGAACAGATTTTGGACGATTAGTTCTGGATACAAACACCACCCCCTCTGATTTTAAGGATTTTCATCCCTCTAGAGAACTCCATTGCTCTACAGCCCAACATTGAGGGCATCCTGTTGCACTCATCTACTCCTGTATTCTGCACTACTTAGAATACTACTCCTTCTCACTGCACTCTTCCTGTCCTACATTCCTCATCTTCTAAACTCTTTACTCCTTCTAATCTGTAGATCACACTGCTCCTCTCCAACACTCAACCTCTTATGAATGTGTTACTGGGAAAACGTCTCTTTCATTCTGACTTTGAAGTGTTTTTGCATACCCAGCAGGTGTGTGGCCTCATTCCCCTCTTCTTTCTCTCTCTCTCTCTCTTGCGCTCTCTCTCTCTCCTCCATCTATTCTATCTTCCCCTCTCAGCTTTTTCATGCTACCCCTCCTCCCCATCTTCTTCTGCATGCATTTGGTGCAGCCAGGGTCATGTGCACTAGCCAAGGGAGGAGTGAAGTGGACAGAGTTGAGGACAGGGACATAATTAATAACCCCTTTCCCTCCTCCTCATCTCCTCCCTTTCTCCCTGCTCCTCCTCCCTATGCCACACATTCAGTTCCACGGCCAGCAGAAGTCCTGTGTCAGTGTTAGAGCAGCTGGTCTCTGCTAAGCAGATGTAATTAGAGATTTGATGTCTGCCTCTCACTTCTCTCATTTTACTTCCCTGGCTCACTCTGCTCTCCACGATTCAGTCTCTCTCTCTCTCTCTCTCTCTCTCTCTCTCTCTCTAGTAAAGCAGAGCTTCTGGACTGTAGCCTATGGGAATAGAATTTGGCATAGTGGGGTTCTCTGTCTCTAGCTTTGTTATCTGCATATCTGTTCAAGCATTCTTGCCTACAAAGGATTTTGTAAGCACCTTTTAGTCGATGTTGCTGTCGTTCACTGAATCAAACCGCGCCAAGTGAGGATCATGGAACTTTGAAGTGGAACAGTACTGTGAGGTAAGAGTATGTGCTTGGTGCCTGTGTCTGTGATTGAGGTGCTGGATCTGGTTTGAAGAAAAAAATGCAGGTTGGAAATAAAGCACCCTAATAAGGCATGCTACTCCTAATTATAATCATCCATTATTTGGAAAGCTAGAGTTCACTGGTGCAACAGTAATCAACAAAACATCATCAAGAATGTTTGATTGGATGAGAAATTACCTGTTGGAAATATTTGTGATGTTTTAAAAAAAAATTCTCCTGCCATTTCCACTGTCACAGCATGGATAGTATTGGCAGTGCTGCACTGGACCAATAGCGTTTGTTCCTAATATTTGAGGTGCAACAAATATGTGATTATATTTCGTAATGAAACAGTTCAAATAACTAAAACATTTATGAAACATTGCACTTCTGTGGAGAAACAAATGTTTCAGAAGATTTAGCACAGTCACCAACTCAATGCTATGTTAAGAAAAAGAAAAATGTCTGCCATTGTGCCCCTCCCTTAAGATGATATCTTGACTCCACTATATTCCACTAAATTCCAACCTACTGGCTTTATAAACAATGAATTTAGTATGTCTACAAAAGTGCATTCTCACTGTGTGTGTGTAAGCAGCAGGACATTTGCCCTGGTTTGGAAAAACCTCGGGCCACCCATCCAGATGTCACCAGTGCCCGGGTCTGACCCTGTGACTCAGTGATGAATGAGAGCCCTGCAGCTGCCTGTCAGTCTCTTGCATGCTTAGCAACAGTTTCCCCACACCCACCCCACCTAATGCAGCCAAGTGCTGTTAATGAGCAGAAACTACCTAAAATATTCCCCCTCAGTAGTGCAACACTAAGTACCAGAGCAGGACATAGAATTGCTTTGGTTTAGAAGTTCTCTATTCCACAGGGTTGATTTTCAGCACATATCTGTGGTTGTATCTACGGGATGAAGTTTTGCATAGTTTGATACATATGTTGCTTTGAATAATATTTATTTGCTTTGAATATTTGTGGCATCAAGATGGGGAAGTGGGTAGCGCCTCACAGCAAAAAGGTCCTGGGATCAATCAATCCGGGTCCTTTCCATATGGAGTTTATGTGTTCTCCCAGTGTAATGTGTGGGTTTCCTCCAGGTGCTTAGGTGGATCGAAGATGCTAAATTGCTCTAAGGTGTGAGTGTATGTCTGTGTGTCTGCACTTGTAAAACCATTGGCTTCTTTTAATAATGTACTAATGTAAATCTAAGTGAGCCACTATTGATTATCGCATCAGAATCTTAGAAATGATATGGCTGTGATTTGATGAGAAAAAACACAGCGGTGACCTCAGACTTTTTATTTAAGTTAAACTTATTATTATGGTGAACCGCCTGAACACCTGACTCAAAGTCCATCTCTTCCACACTGCACTACCTAAGAGGCAGCGGTGGCATAGTGGTTAGGGAGTTGGTCCCTGGATCGGAAAATTGTGGGTTCAAATCCCTCACTAGTAGGTTGCCCTAAAGTAACCTTGAACATGGTACTGTCCCCATCATTGCTCCCCAGGTGCTTTCAATAGCTGTCCCCTGCTGCACCTGTTTGTGTGCATGGATAAAATGCAGAGGTGTAATTCTGTTGTGGTTCACTGTGTGCTGTGTACTTGCAATGACAAGAATTACTTAGGTGATTGTTTATGTAAACGAATGTTCTCGCAGATAACAAATTACTGAGTCGAGTTTCACTAAAAGTGAAACTGAAAGTGACTATTTGTCATTGTGACACCAGCACATTCTTCTGTGAACCAGAGAAGGACTTTTAATGTGGGAATCTATATTGCAAATTAAGCTAACCACATCTAGTGTTTCATGCCCATTTTAAACTTCAAGGCCTGTATGTGGGCCTGCAGTTCTGTTCCGTGTTCCAGCAATTACAAAACTGACACGGTCTTTATTATAGTTCTTTAATAAATTTAAATATTTAAAGGGTGTAAAAACACCGATGACTGTCAGATTTTTCATTTAGAATCAATGCAGTATTATTTACATTATGGTTGATGCTCAGAACTAGGTCAGTAGCGTGTGTTTGTTTGTGTGTGTGAGAAAGAGATACTCTCTGCAGAACTGGTACCAAAGGCAGAATCGAAATGATTTTAGCCCACAGATGGTGTGTTTTGGGAACTCTGCTGTTTCTGACATGCCTTCAGTTTAGAGACTCCGGTGGGGGAGCTGGAGCAAATCCATTACATTAACCTGATTTAGAGGGGCTGCCTCAGTTGCACATGAGCTCCCCCCCTCTCTGTTCCTCCCTTTTTCACACATTTACCTGTCCTCCAAACCACACAGCTAATCCGAGTCCACCTACAGCTTGCTTCTTCTGTTCTAGCTCTGAGTGAATGCTTATGGAGCTCAGCATGGGGTCCTGTCTTTCTTTTCTTTTTTTTTTTTTCTTCTTTTTAAAAAAGAATTTTCATTCTACCACACTCATTTTTCTCTCAATTTACACCTTCTCCTCTGCCATCTATATTCAGCAGTGCAAAATGGCAAGTATTTGAAACCCAGTGACAGTGTAATTGAATTGTATCCCTCCTCCTACTGAAACTGCTGTGGAAGATCACTTTCTTCTGTCACTGACGGATATCTCCGCTGCCTGTCCAGACATGCTTAAAGCTGGGGTTTTATCACTAGGTTTGCAGGAGACCTCCTGTAATGCCAAGAAGGTGAAGAGTTGTGGTGCAATTTGATGGTATGTGACTGGCTGTTTCTCAACTCAACGGACAAACATTTCCTCCAAACTTCAGTCCACAAAACATGTGCTTTCTATGCTAAAACAACTGTATTCATACACAGAATGACACAGAATGATAGAACAGGCAGAAATCAACACAGCTATATAGCTACTGAATCCCAGCTAAGAATCCCCTTAGAGCCAATGGTGATAGTTTTACTAAAGCCTACAGTAGTTGATGTATTATTGCAGAGCTATGTCAGTGGCACAGAATGAAATGAAAACAACCAGAACAAAATAGTTACAGAGCAAAATAATTACCTGTCTAGTAGATATTGACCAAGTTTGACATCCCTCTTCAAGCCCTTTGTTTTCACCTTTCTTGCTTTGTAGGGCTGTATAGTCTGTCATAGTGTCAGAAAATAATTGGTGATACCTTCTCTGCCTTTGTTTCATTGGAAAACCAACCAGTTGCCACATCTTCTTAGACTCATTGCAGCTCAGCTGTTACATACTGAAGCTTCAGCACCTCCATTTAGCTGGGACAGATCAAGCTCAAGCAAGAGGCTTTGGAGGACACCTGCATTTTAGTAATAATTCGTAAACAGACAAATCAAACCAGCCAACACAAATATCATGAAAGGTTCTATTAAATAATATAACACTATTTTACCTTTCAGTAATATTAGAAATCCTTTTCGTTTTTTTTTCCTTGTGATGGACTGGCAACCTGCCCACAGTATTTCTCCACCTTTTGTCTGTGTGAGCTGGGACTTCTTGTCAGGACAGGCAGTTAAGATAATGAGTTAATGTTTAGTTTTTGTTCTAAAATCAAGTTATATTTATATGAATCTTGAGGGGTTTTGGAACTGTCAACATTCGTTTGTTAGTTTAGTAATTTTTTTAAATATATAATCAATCTGTAACTCATTCTTTCCTATTGGATGTGGCTTTGCAATAGGATTGACAAAGGAATCAGTACCCCTCTCTTTCCTGATTGCTCAAATGTTAGTGTTTATCTCTGATTTTTCTTTCATTTACAGACCCGCCTTTAAGTACAGTTTGCAGCATTCATTCAGGCCAACAGCTGGCACAGATGACTTTGGTGCTGGTCATAACTATAATTACTGATTTATTTCACAGCAGTGCCATGGCCTCTGGTGTATGTGGCTTATAAGTATTTCAGAGACCTGATGAATGTCCCGTCATGGTGGGCATGGAGAGATTCATCTGAAATGGTTTCCCCTGACACACCTCCCAGATGGGGAACAAACCAGTGTGAGTGTGTTTTAGAGGAGGAACACTTATGGTGAAACGAGTAAATTAAAGAGAAAGATGGATGTGAAGGATGAGCCTTCAAAATCTACATGCTTCAAGGTGGAAAAACAAGCTTAAAAAAACACGTTTTTTGTCAAGACATCACAATCGAGATAGAGTTTGAAAATACTTTCCTTTTCTGTTGTGTGGAACTTTGCATAATTTTGCACCACACAAAAGGTTCCAGAATAAATTGGAACAAAATCATGTTACCTGAACAGCAATTTAAATGAAAGAACATGATTTTTCCCTACTCTTTTAATGTTTTGAGCAGGGATGGCAACAGGGCTAACTATGGAGGCCAGAAAATAAATGCATGCATGAAGTTACCAAGCTAATTTCATGCGATTTTAGTGTGATGAATTAGAAGTGCAGATTCATTTTTCTTACGCAGTGTCATCGGATGAGCAAAGGCAACCAAGCTGGCATCATAGTAGGGTCAGAAATGCACCCAGAAACCAAATAAAGATAGACTTGTTTCTTACTATTTTATCATAAATGATCTGAAGCCATGTTCCCTTTTAGAGGTCACCACAACGGATCATTCATTTCCATTTCTTCCAGTCCTCTGCATCTTCCTCCTTCAAACCAACCACCTGCATGTCCTCTCCCACAACATCCAGTTTGGTCTTCCTCTTTTCCTCTTTCCTGGCAGCTCCATATTCAACATCCTCCTCCAAATATAATCCTCGTTTCTCCTCTGGACATGTCCAAACCAACCCTGCTTCTCTCATTTCTATTCCTGTCCATTCTAATCACACCCAACGAAAATCTTCAACTCTGACATCTCCAAGGCATATTTATTTAATCAACCTGTATCCAAACAACAATCCAAACTTTAAGCCCCACGTATGTTTCACGGTATGGTAACATAAACTTACATGGAATAAAGTTTAAGGCCTGATGCTTTTTATGGACTTAAAAAGGTTAAAGGACTGGGTCATCTTTTCATCTGTACATTTTGGTGGCTTTAGGTGCTCTTTTTTACTATTACTATTGGTTGGGTGTTTTATTTGTCTTTTAATGTATCAGTGTAATGGTAAAAAAAATGTTAAGAAATTTAGTTAAAAATATTATAAGCCAATTTTATGCAAGGGCTTCAGCAAAGTACAATATAGATTATTTTGAGGGAAATTACAACTGCAGCTTGCAGCAGTAAAAATATCATTTATCCAGACATTGGAAGAAAAAATACTTTATTATTGTTCTTTAGTTTTTGGGTATCTGTACTTTACTTCTCTATATCCATTCTTTATCTATTTGTTTTTGCCTGATGCCTTTTCTTCCTATACTCCCAGGGGGAAAATCTGTTTTTTTTTTATTTTGCTTCATTATGTCCTTTTCTAAAACCAAAACCTCATTTCATTCCAAACAAAAAGAACAATAACACACAGAAAAGAAGATCCTTTAGTGTTTCCATTGATACAGATGTAAAAAGATGAAAGAGGGAGGAAAGAGGCACTAGACCCTGGAGAAAAGATGTGTATGGAATTTGATGTCCATGACAATGAGATCTAGTTGATGGATAAAAGGCAAGCAGTGAAGTTAATATTAATTGTTTTTGGCAGATTGTATTTTTTACTGTGCTTGTAGTTAGAATCCTATAATAGTCTTGATTTTATTATTAAGGATTAAGGTTCAGTTTTTATTTTTTATTTTTAAGGTTCAGCATTTTGCATGGAACAGCTGGTAGAAATGTCCTTCAAAGAGCTGCAGTACTGTGCAAAAGTTTTAGGCAGGTGTGAAAAAATGCTGTAAACAATGAATGCTTTCAGAAATATAAATAATGATTGTTTATTTTGATCAATTTACAAAATGCAAAGTAAGCGAACAAAAGAAAAATCAATATTTGGTGTTACTACCTTTTGCCTTCAAACCAGCATCAGTTCTTCTGGCCCCAACCTACCAGCCGAGTTCCTTCAAAAACTGTGTGCAAGTGTACCTAGAAGAACTGATGCTGTTTTTAAGGGAAAGGGTGGTCACATTAAATATTGATTTGATTTAGATTTCTCTTTTGTTCATTCACTGCATTTTGTTGATTGATGAAAATAAATGATTAACACTTCCATTTTTGAAAGCATTCTTTGTTTATAGCATTTTTTCACACCTGCCTAAAACTTTTGCACAGTACTGTACCTTTCACCTTTATACTTTGAGTACATTTCACAGCCTGTAAGTTTGACATATTTTAGTTTTCTTTTTTACCCAAATACATTTAATTAAAATGGAGGGTAGGCTTTTGAGTCTAGGCGCTTTCCTGGCCACAGATGCACTCACAGACCCTCACCCTGTGACTCTGGACTCACTCTGCTTTACTGTCTATTTTGGGGCTGATGAGTAGAGTAGCTTGGCTTACTGTATTTCCTATTGGGCTCCGGTTGCAAAGTCCAACACATACCCCGTCTGTTCTGCTGGCTCATGGCTGGTGAGCTATAGAGGTGAAATCTAATGCGGCACATTGGATTATTTATCTACATTAGTCCTCCACAAATAAATGCAGACGTTTTGACACTGCATGTCGTGGAGATGTGGAAAGGAAATCTCCAGAAGAAGATGATAACGGGAAAGATACTGAGGTTTTCTCCGAGGGAACTAAACCTGTTGCTGCTATATGATCGGTGGCCTTACACACTGTGTCACCTTTACTGTGTTATAATTAGCTGCGTCAGGGTTAGTGTTTTGGCCTGTCCAGTCCCAGGGAGGGTGGGTTTAAAGTGGAATGGGATAAAGTTATGATTGGAGTGGGTTTTATGCAATGTTACTAAGATGTTACAATGGCAAATTTGAAAAGTGTTTCATTTCATATTCATTTAGAAAAAATCTGCGTTATTTCAGCTTTTTTGAGGTAGTTTGTAACATTTTAGCTCACATATAAAACTGTAGCTGGACTGTGTGTGTGTGTGTGTGTGTGTGTGTGTGTGTGTGTTTGTGTGTGTGTGTGTGTATTGTTTGTGTGTTTGTGGTGGGGGAATGGAGTTGCTAGAAACTGGAGCAGCTGGTGAGTTCCTTGGGTTTTGAAATGGAATGTGACTGTGAGCAGCTATGAGCAGGTGCATTAAAGGGAGGGCACAGCTTTCGGATGTCACCTAATTCAAATTGGCCAAAGGGCAGGACTCTCTCTCTCTCTCTCTCTCTCTCTCTCTCTCTCTCTCTCTCTCTCTCTCTCTCTCGCTCCAGTCTCTCTTTCTCTCTCTCTCTCTCTCTCTCTCTCTCTCTCTCTCTCTCTCTCTCCCCCCCCCCTTACATTTTAATATAAATGTCTACTCACTGGTGCTGTAACACAAACGCATATACCTCTATTAGTGCTCCTCTCATCAGTGATTGCACCTGATAATAAGGTGAACGAGAAAACTCCAAAGGTGAAAGCCTTGTTCCTACTGCGTATCAGCTAATACATGTGGTGCCTGCCTGGTGGAATATAATTGTTGAAACATTCTGCCTAAAGAGGTGGGATTTTGATCTAGGCAGGGAGCCAGGGCAGCGTTTCAGAAACACAGATAAAAGATTACAGTGCACTATGATTTGACTGTGCAGAAGGGTCCTCATTGATCCCGAGTTGAAATAAAATCGGCTCATTTCAGCCCATTTACTCAGATAATCACAGTGTACACACTCATGTCCTCAGCAGTCTTTCTCCTGAGCACAGCTTAGGAAAAACGAGAGTATCAGAGAGAGAGAGAGAGAGAGAGAATGAGAGAATGAGAGAATGAGAGAGAATGTGGATCAAGTGGTTGGTTAGATGAGCAGGACACAGAATTATAATCAGTGAGAAGCCCAGAGATGAGAAGAAAACTGTAACCACAAAAAAAGAGAGTGGTAAGAGAGAGAGAGAGAGAGAGAGAGAGTGAGAGAGAGAGAGAGTGAGAGAGAGAGTCTGTGTTAAAGTGGGGTACTGGGTGTGTTGCATGTGGATTAAGGACAGATCAGGGGGTTTTGGAGATGTGACTGAGCTGTTATTACATGTTTTTTCTAGCTCTGTTCTGTATCAGTAGATGAGACTGGTGTCACACACACACACACACACACACACACACACACACACACACACACAGAGCAACGCATGATGCAAGTACAGATGGTGAGTAGGACGCCGGATAGACAGGCACTTATGAGACAGACATGTTCATGGACATTTTGTCCACTTTTTGTCCACTCTGTGTTCTTCTCTCTCTTTCTCTTTCTCTCATTCTTTCTCATCATCATTTTCCCTCTCTTTCCTTTTTGACAACTCTCTTTCTTCAACTCTCTTTTTTTCTCCATCACGACATTACTTTATACCTCATTTTCATTTTCTCTTTCCTTATCTTTCTTTGTCTCCTGTTTTCTCTCACTCCCTGTTCTCTATTTCTTAATTCTTTAACTCTAATCTCTTCACCTCTTCTGTCTGTCTTCTTTCTGTAAGCCATCACTCTCTGTGACATGTGACACATTTATGTGCTGGTTGAGTAGACAATGTGAGGGACATACTGTACAGCACTCTGGCAGTCCTGCATTAGCATAGCCCAGCCTGTGGTCTCTGTAGGAACTGGAGCATGACTGGTGATTGTCAAGCACTGCATCTTGACATTATCCCAGTGCTCTCTCATGAGCTAAGTACAGAGGGATGCAGTTGCTAGGAGAGGAGAGTCTGTCTCCATCTCTCTGAATGATTTCCCTTAAATATCAAAGCTACTATCACTGTTGTATTTTACTGTCTTATTCTGGTTCAGTGTGTAGGAGATGCTCAACTTTTATCTCGATTTGAAGATTTCTTATCTGCCTGTTTGTGTATGGAGGCAATGGATTCTTCACACCACCTCCAAGAACATTTGGCTTCAGGGCTGCTTTGCGCTTTCAGTATCTTTATTTGTGGTGCAAAGCATGGAAATGCTCATTAGTTCAGTCCGCCCACTTCCAAATGGAGTAAAAAAAGAATTAAAGCTATTAAACAATCTAATTAATGTGACGATTAAAAATCACGATGCAAAGAACAAATAGAGAGATAGAGATAGAAGATGGGACAGCATATGATACAAAGCAGAATAACACTAGTGCAGGATGAAATGATGGAGTATGCAGTTGCAAATGAGCTTCCACTCTATTTGCATGTAGCAGCCTTTAGCAGCTTGGGATGCAAATGTTTGATTTATCTAAACTTTGATGGTTTGTAAATTATTGAAAAATATGCAGGTTAGCTTTTTTTTTTTTTCTCGAGAAAATGGAAAGTGACTGTATATGGCAGTTGTGTGTTTACCCTGTCCAGCAATTTCTTATGACCAGTCAAAACAAAAAAACACAAAAGGAAAAATCAACTGATGCTAACAGCAGGTCAGAGATCAGTGTAACCTAATGGGACACTTCTCTTCACTGAGAAATGAAATCATAAATATTAAAACATACCATCAAAGAATGCAGCACAGGAGGACAGACTGACTCACACAGCAATACAAAGAGTGTAATAGGTGGAGCACTGGCATGAGCACTATTGAAGATGCTTTACCGTGAGAGGTGTTGATTTCGGGCCAGTATGTGATGTGTCCAAAGTGCACTGGGTTCTGATCTGATTAGGACATGGTCCCACCGAGTGAGCTGATTGTGGTGGGCCATTGGCATGGCCTCGTCCGCCCTGGCACGAGACAGTGTGATATTGGTGTGTTAATAACTAACCAAAGACTGTCCAGTCAATCTGCTTAACTGATTCATCCCCTCATTACAGTCCAAGTGGGAGTCACTGATCATGGTTAAGTAATCCTGGCTGGACTTGCCCTTGCCAAACATCAGATTGACAGCTTTTTTATGTCATAAAACAGATTGTGTAAATCATTCCTGTACCAGTTTGTGGCAATCGGTCCCTGCTTCTTTTGGCTTTTGTTAAATTAACACTTTCATACATTTTATATTTTTTCCAGGTAGGTTTAGCTAATGAACTAACTTTAATATAGCTGCAATGGTGCTTGTGAAAAACACATCAAATTTTGGGGCAGAAATGGGCTAGTGGTTAGGGGCTTGGTCCAATGATCAAAAAGTTGTGGATTTGAGTCCCAGACCAGTAGGCTGCCCTGAGTTACTTCTGAGCAAGATAACGCCCCCAACAGTGGCAGATCTGGTTACCCCTTGCTGAAGGGGTGCACTGGAATGGGTAAAATGCAGAAGAAGCATTGCACTGTTTCACATTGCACTGTTTTATTGAACTTTCACTTCAGTAAAAACGTAGTCTACTGAGTCCTTTTCAGAGCCCTTACTCTACATTTGTCCCCACTATAGAGCCTGATTTAAAGTCCATGTTCCTCCCTGGAGACACAATTTTAAGAGCTGGCACAGGCTCTGCCAATATGTTGCCACATTATAGGTTAAGTCGGAGATGGTCCATAATTTATGTTTTGACTACCTGAGTAGCCAGGGTCCAAAACAGTGTCCAAGTTGAGACTAGAGTCTGGTCTTGAATCTTGATTAACTTTCATTCCAGAATGTTGTAAATCCCTTTGTAACAATAATATTGATATACTGATATATTTATTAAAAAAGAACTTTATTTTTCTAAAGATAAAAAAAAAGAAAGATTTGCTTGCATGGATCTTATTGGCCTTATTTCTTCCCCTGGCCATCAGACTCAGTCACACACATCCACATGTTCCGCACACATAATTACATAATTACATAATTAAACAACTCATATTGCTGGTACACATATTTGTTATTATAATTATCTCAGTATTTAACCCTTGCACTTTATTGTTGATGCTGCTTTATACAGTGTTTGTTATAATACTGTATTAAACACCCAAATCTGGACTCACTATGGCATCCTTTACCGTGCTCATATATATATTACTACTTTGGAATCGGATGAATGTCCTCTGTCTGCACTATCAGTGTCTGCACTGCATGTTTTTCTGCCAGCACATTAGCAGTTTAGTACTTAGTCCTGGTCCTGTTCTATGTCATGTCCTATGATGCCCTATGTGTAGCACTATGTGTAGTCCTGGAAGAACTTTACTTTGTTTCACTGTGTACTGTGTATATGGTTGAACTGACAAAAAAAAATTCACTTAACTCGATATATGCCTCTCTTTTGTTACGCTCTTTGGCAATGTCTTTGGTCAAGCATGACCCTCTCTGGTCATATAGACAGTTAGACGTAGATGTCACTGATCAGGATTTCTCTGATCATAAATGGGGCAGTGGTGGCCTAAAGTTTAAGGACTAGGCCCCAGGATCATTTACATTTAGCAGATGCTCTTATCCAGAGCGACCTGATTACAGGGACAGTCCCCCCTGGAGCAACTCAGGGTTAAGGGTCTTGCTCAGGGACCCAGTGGTGGTAGTGCTGAAGGTGGGATTCAAACCTGGGACCTCTTGAGCCATAGGTCCATAGACAAGTACCCTACCACTAGACCACCAACACCCCTTGGATCAGAAGGTCATGGGTTTGAATCCTAGACCAGTAGCTTGCCCTGAGGTACCCTGAGGTAATTTTGAACTAGGAACTGTTCCCATCACTGCTCCCCGAGTGCTAGATATAGCTGCCCCCTGCATGGGTGAAAAGCAGAGGTTACATTTTGTTGTCATCAAAATGACAAATAGTCATGTTCACTTCATAAAGCAAATTACCTTTCTGATCATTCATGACTCTTTCTGGTTTTACATGCCTTTCTCTGGTTGTTAATTTGTTTTCTGATTATATTTGACTCTCTACACATCAATTTTGCTTTCACTGGTTTGACACTGTTCTCTCTGTCTTTCTGTTTAGACATGGTCACTCTAGTTAGGCACACTCTCTCTGGCTTTACATAGTTTTCTGTGATCAGACATCTCTCTCTAACTCTCTGGTCATGTACTCATGCAAATCTGGACAACTCATTTTGAGGATCTGCATGAATCATAAATCATTCACTTGCCTGTGTTCCAGCTCCTGTTTGACTTCTCTCTGTTGTTATTTGATGTCTTTTTGTGGGGAGCTGTATGCTGTAGGAGAGGGGAATATGACCTACTTTTTTGTCAGAGAAGCTAACATGTTAGAGGCCATATTCTGCTTTATCAATTTTAGAGTTCTTATTTTTATATTTACCCTCTATAGCTAGTTGCAGCTCTTGCACAGTGAAAACATACCGCAGGCTAATACAGGCTACCATGGGGACCACTGAACTTTGGTTACCATGTAGAAGAAAGAAAGTGATTATGAAGTGTGTTAATTTATTCTCTCTAGATTGTGCGCTTCCAATTAACTACACTGAGAGCTTGAGATAGCGGTGATTTCACAGGTTAGATTGGTTTGATCGTCATGATAAGGAGTGCAGTAGATGCTTGTTAAAGTGATAGGTGTAGAAGTTGTTGAAAGAACTTAAAGGTACATTGAATACCCAGAGGCTGTGCCATCAGCGCACTCTCTTCTTCCAACTGCAGCAGCTTTTGGTATGTAGGCAAGGTCCCCAGATTCTGATCGTTTAAAGTGACATGGTAAAAGGGATGCTGTAAGAGAGAAACTGAGTGAAGTGGTGCATTCTCACTTTTACACACAACAGGTTTAGAAAGAAATATCTTTTTGAAATGCCTCAGAGTGTGTGTGTGTGTGTGTGTGCTTGTTGGAGGGGCGGGGGGGAGGCAGCGGTGGCCTAGTGGTTAGGGAGTTGGCCCGGATCGGAAGATTGTGGGTTCAATTCCCTCACCAGTAGGCTGCCCAGAGGTGCCCTTGAGCAAGGTACTGTGCCTGTCACTGCTCCCCAGGCGCTTTCATAGCTGCCCACTGCTGCAAAGTGTTTGCATGGGTTAAATGCAGAGGTCCAATTTTGTTGTCGTTCACTGTGTGCTGTGCTGTGACCTCGCAATGACAAGAATAGTCACTTTCACTTCACTTTAGTGGATTAATTCTTTCTGTGCATACAGTCTCTGAGGATTTTTCACTTTTGACTTTAGTCACAATGACTACAGATTATTTTTTCCTCCCTCTTTTTACCTCGAGACGTCTCTGACGATACACATAAAAGCTTTACAGTCTTTGACAACATGCATTACTTAAAAAGTTCCCTTTTTTCAACTCGCATTCCTAAACAAAATCCCCTTTTTCATATACTGGTGAAACTAATAAGTGGCAATATTTATAGCACCCCTTGCGATTCATAACAACTTTTCTATTCTATAGTCAAGCCCATGACAAAATCAGTGTACTGTTCTCTCCCCTGATTAAAGTGTTGACCGAGACCTTTGAAAGTATTGATTCCATATAAGATGACACTGTGTGAAGAGACAGATTAATAACTGAGGACAAGGCATGAGCCCTGGAGGAGCAGTCAGAGCAAATATCCTCCAGAGAGGAAACTAACCAGCAATTATATAGTGAGGATAAAAAGACAAAATAAATAAATAAATAAAAATTGTAGCAAGTCAAATGATCTTGAATGTACTCTATATTCTTAATATTGCTTTGTTAAATGATTATTTAAATTTGTAGACATATTTTTTAAGGGAAATGATCTATATCAGCACATTATTTTGTTTCTTTCTAGGAACATGTTTTAAACAAGAAAACATATCTGCCAGTTTACTGAGATATTTACACTTTTAATAATTTACAATAATTTAAAGAGGTTTTCAAATCGCATAATGAGTTTAGAATAATCTCAAATGAGGGATTTCGTCTTCATTTAAGAGATTTCCAGTATTCCATTTTGGTCAGTGCAGGACAACTTGAGGGAGGAAGTTGCTTAGACCATCCTGCCCAAAGATAATGTTTTACATTTTGTTTTACAATCATTACAAAACACATTTATCTAAATTAGAAACTGTAGCATCTAAATTTGTAATTTCAACAGCTAAGGACAGGTCTAGGATATAGATCTAATCAAAACTAGGCAGACTGGAAAAGATGGCAATGAATTTGACACCATGCTACTCACAAAATAAATGCGCATTTTATTTTCTACATTTAACAGGCAAAAGTTTGCAAAATTTTTTCACAGTGCTGAACTGAATTTGTTTGTTCTGTCTTTCCAACCTTTTACCGATTTCTAAGATCTAAGAAGGCAAAGCAAATGCTTTCTCTAAACATGGATGGTACAATCAACATGGTTGTATGCAAGAACAGATGGTCTGATAATACAGCAACCTAGCCTGGAACCCCTAATGGCATATAAACACTGCTAGATATCAGTGGTGCTCATCAGCAAATGGCATTTTGTGGCAACCCAAAGTACTCTTGCATAGACTACATAATTTGTTATTATTGGCTTAGATGGAGGATAATAGTTGAAATCCTCCTCCATAAAGACTGCGAGGAGGAGGAGGTGTGTATAATGACTGACCTAGCTCAGGAAGAATGGGGGAAGGGGTTAGGTATTTAAAAGCAGGAGCAGAGAAGAGTGGGTGGGGGCAGGTGGGTATTTAAAAACTAGGGGTTCTGCTCCGTATCAAGATGTCAAAGCCTTCCAAGGTCAGTGTGAAGATTATCAGAGAGAGCATGGTAATGAGACAGACTACTCACATTAACAATTCATTACAGAAGACCAGAGAGATAGCACGGCCAAGAGGGGTCTGAACCTGTGCACCCAGACATTGCTCCAGGGGGACGTATTTGTGAGTGTGTATGTTTGGCTGGGGAGCATATGGTAAAGGGCTGGAGAACAAGGTGAACAGGGGTCAGACATGTCCACACATTCATACTGAGACACACAGTGTACTGTATTTCAAACACATGGCTGATATGGAGCTCAAAGTGAAAGGGATGGGACTAGGTTCAGACAAATGAGTGCAAGCAGCAAACAAACATACCTGAAGGGATGCAATGGGAATCTGTATGTGTAGGATGGAATTAAAACACACACACACTTGCACTACACACACTGGAGGGAGGTACCTCTGTTAAGGGTGTGAGGTGCCTGCAGGTTTTTCTTTTTTTCATTTTTCCCAGTGAGGGAAAGTGAGAGGGTGTAGGAGGTGCGAGGGGTGGAACAGAACCAGAGTAGGTGTTCTGCTTAGCCGACCGTGGGTCGACTGACCCAAACCACGCTGCTCAGGGTTCCCATGGCAACGGCAAACGGATGAATGAATGACATCATGGCGACTGGGAGGTGAGAGAGTGTGAAATTGATTTGGTGGAGCCAAGCGAAGGCGTACGCAGACACACGTTTTTCTCTGTCACTCGTGCACTCACTCTCTCTCTCTCTCTCTCTCTCTCTCTCTCTCTCTCTCTCTCTCCCTCTCTCTCCCTCTCCCTTTCTCACCCTCCAAGGACGGCATCTCTGGTATGGCATGCTCTTTCTTCTTCCACTGCATTTTATATTGGAATTGTATTTTTTCCAGATGTGAGATTGCAATGCCTGTTTGGTGTGATGTGTAATAAGGTGTCTGTTTTATTGTGACTGCATGCTTCAAGAGGGAAGTGAGGGTGGAGGACAGAAGGAGAGTGAGTGAGAGAGGCAGAGGGAATGACAGACAGAGTGTGTGGGTGAGTGTGTGAGTATGACTGCGCGTGGCTGCAGGTGCAAGGCGTATGTGCCGTGAGCTCAGTTCAGCCCTAAACGCACGGTGTGTGAAGTGAGGGCCAGTGTGTTCATTGTAACACATTTGCAAAATGTTGCAACCTCTAACAAGCATGAAAATATCCCTTCTGTGTGGTGCCGGCTGCTTCTTTACCCTCATCCATCTCAGCACATTAGCAGCCTGTCCAAGGATGCTGACACCATGCTGACAAATGCACGCCTAGTTACTGCCTGCGTCTGAGAGACTGTGCCTGTTTTTTGCTGGTGAACCAAGTGAAATCCCCTCTATATGAGGATCACACGGCTGCTTTTGTGTGCGAGACTGTGCTGTATGTGCTCATGTTTATGTATACTCTGTGTCCTGCTATTGTGCAGTGTGTGTGCAATTGCAGGATATATGTGTTAAAAAGGACCCAACACCTTACTACAGACCCTTCATAAGTGTGCAACAACATGCAGAAGTCTTTCAGTGTCACGTATGGTCACAGAAGGTGTGTGCGAGTGTGTAAGTCTGCTGCACGGGTTGTGTGAAATGGGGCACCCCAGACCACTTTCTCCTTCAGAGGAGTGTTCATTGCCAAATTACCAGTAAGCATTTTACCCATGATAGGATGGAGTGATCACGAGGTGACTTAGTGACCTATGCTCTGTGTGGGTGATTTGGCAGCAGCTTCGCAATGTCATATACATCACAAAACATTTACCCCAATTACTGATGAAATCTACAGGTTAGCAGTTTGTGGTTGATCTTGTGGTGTATGTGATGTGAACCACAGTTTTT
>CM029369.1:17812139-17824639 GCA_017165825.1 Hepsetus odoe
CTATATATATATAAATTTTCAGATTTGTTTCTCTTTGTTACCTGTGACTACTGGTGGATCAGCCTGTCTGTGTAACGCAGTGGGATTACCTACTCTGCTAAGCTAGACGTGTGCAATATGACCATCATGGTGGAGCTACATTTTCTCAGCATATCGTGGATGTCAGTAATTACAGAACACTGATCTGATTAAATGCATGTTTGATTAAACGAGAGCACAGTTGACTGGATTTAGTGCAGGGCCGTGTGTGACATGTTTGAATAGATCAGGTTTTTGAAAGATGTTTTCAAACGTGGCCCTAATTGCACATTTTGTCTGTGTCAGAACTTCATGATGTTATGATGGTAGTGTGTGTTACGCAAACACATTTTAAGCAATGCCATATCAATTTTCCTGCATTCACATACTTGAATTTGGCATAGTAGTGCCGTGTGAAATGCTGTTACCTCACAGCAAGAAGGTTCTGGGCTCACCTCCCAGTCAGGCCAACCTGGAACCTTTCTTTGTGGAGTTTGCATGTTCTTCCTGTATCTGCTGGGTTTCCTCCGAGTGATCCAATCTCCTCCCACAGTCCACAGACATGCTCATCAGGTGGAAAGGAGATGCTAAATTACCATCTGAGTGTGTGTGTTTGAGTCTGTGTGTCTGCACCTGTGTGATGAACTTGCAACCACGTCTGGGTGTCTCTCCACCTGCCCCTAACCCACTTGGGGGATGGCGCCAGAACCTCCTGTGACCTTAGTCAGGAAAAGATGATGGACGAATGGAAGGATGTCGCCCTACTCAAACCAGATGCTGCACTAACATTTTTTTTTTTTTGTACGTGGTTGTCATTTATTTGTGTAGGTTAATGGATTTACTGATAGATGACATTGTGATTTGTATGCTTGTTTATTTGGAGCAGTTACTAACAGCCTTCCTTCTTTTCCTTCTGCAGTCTCCGCCGTCTTTACTTTCTCTAATTTTCATTCTCTCTGTAACATACTCTACACCATGCGTGATGCTCAGGGTTTCCATGTCAGATTCTTGACACACAGCCTTGATGGAAGCTGTATGTTCTCCGTCTACTGTGGATGTAGAATGTAAGAGAGTTTAAAATGTCCAAATGCCTTGATTTAAAGAGTTCCTCCGTCAAATTTAGACGATACTTGAAAAAGAGAAAAATATATATAAATAAATAATAATACCAAATCATGTATATAGTAAATAATAGCAGAAATGTAGTATGCAACCATTATAGTGAAATTATCACCGCATTACTTATGGAGCTAAATAATCAGGCTGTGACAATTGATGGCTCTGAGTTTAATGTTTTTGTGTGTTTGTGTGTGTGTGTGTTCAGGGCCCTGGCTAGTGGCAGAAGTGCTGTTTCCAATGAGTGAGCGTGAGGGAGTGGAGTGAGGAGATTGCGAGTGCTTATTAAACATTCAGAGGGAGTAGTAGCTTTAACAGGCCTGTCTTCAAGGCCTGCACTCTGTTAGATGAAATGGAAAGGGAGCTTAATTGGTATCCTTGATGCTCCACTTGAGACCTGGAGCCAAGCGAGGGGGAGGCGGCTTTGAGGAGGAAATTTGCGGGACTGGACATGGTGTGTGGTGCTTTGGTGTATGCATATGTGTGCTGTATACACAGGGTCAGCAGTGGCCTCGTGGTGAAGGACTAGGCTCCAGGATTGGAACATCATGCTTTTGAATCCTGGACCAATAGGTAACCCTGAAAGGTACACTTGAGCAAGTACCAACCTCATCACTGCTGCCTGGTCACTATGTATGGCTGCCCACTGCTGCACATGTGTATATGGGTTGAATGCAGAGGTTGCGTTTTGTTGTGGTTGTCTGAGTGCTGCGTTATGTGCTTACAATTACAAACAGTCACTCGCTGTCACTTACTAATACCTGTGCACCTGCTCAGTCCATGCCATATCCTCCTAGCCAGTCAAGTAGCAGCCCCAACAATGCTGATAGATTATGTTATGAGTCAGAGAGTCAGAGGAGAACAGCTAGACATTTGAGCTGAAAAAGTACTCCAACAAGTCTCGAAGCCACTATTTCATTGAATCAATGGTGTCATCCTAATATTAATTATTAATTAATTATATAAATTAATATTAGTAACAGACATAATGGTATGGTGAGTGTTTTTGGCACACTTTGGACCGTTCGAGCATGATTTGAATGCACCTGTTTTAGAATGGTTCATCATGCACATACGTTTAAGGTCATAATGTATTTTTCTTCTTATGGCAACTTCCAGCCTGATAATGCACCATATCACTAAACAAATAATCTCAAAACGGTCACATGAACGCCGAAAAAATGGAGTTCAGTGCACTTTGCGGCCTTCTAGTCACAGATATGAATTCAGTGTTGTGTCTGTGGGATATGAGGGATTGTGGGATATGGGGGATTGAGGGATTCACAGAATTAATGTGCAGCTGACAAATTTATCAGTACATATACTGGACCAAAAAGTGTTTCCAAAGCACTGATTTTAAATACAAAGACTTGGCAGGAAAGATTGTTCTTAGAGAATTAGAAAGAAGTGAGTATTATTTTTATATGTTTTATAATAATACATATATATATATATATATATATATATATATATATATATATATATATATATATATATATATATATATACATACATATACATTACTGTGCAAAATATTTAGGCAGGTGTGAAAAAATGCTGTAAACAAAGAATGCTTTCAGAAATATAAATAATGATTGTTTATTTTTATCAATTTACAAAATGTAAAGTGAGTGAACAAAAGAAAAATCTAAATCAAATCAATATTTAGTGTTACTACCTTTTGCCTTCAAACCAGCATCAGTTCTTCTGGGTACACTTGCACAAAGTCAGGGATTCTTGTAGGATTATAGTCGGTGTGTGATCAACCAGTTTTACCAGACAGGTGCTGATGATCATCAATGTCACACGGAGGTTGAAACACAGTCATGTTTGGAACCAACCTGCCAGCCGAGTTCCTTCCAAGAAGCTGTGTGCAAGTGTACCTGAACTGATGCTATTTTGAATCACAGTGGTCTAAATATTGATTTGATTTAGATTCTCTTTTGTTCATTCACTGCATTTTGTTGGTTGATGAAAATAAATGATTAATGAATAAATAAATGATTTTTTTCCACACCTGCCTAAAACGTTTGCACAGTATACTGTGCAAGGACACACAGGCAGGTGCTGAAAAAATGTAAATAGAGAATGCTTTCAAAAATGGAAGTGTTAATCATTTATTTTCATCAATTAACAAAATGCAGGGGTTACAGGTGTTAATCTAGCACAGTGCTGATGCTCAGATAAGGACAGCTTTGGGGTATTGTTGTGAGATTGACTTATTTCAGGTATGAGAAGTAGTGCCTGTGTGTATGTGTGTGTGTGTGTGTGTGTGTGTGTGTGTGTATGTGTATGATCCTTGATTACCTGAACTTGATGTGTATATAAGATCCATTAAGAATGCTGTATCTGAGAGATCTCATAAGCCATAATCATTACAATATTCAACTTAAAAAATTTTTTTTTTAAATCTAATATTTTTTATCTACCAACATTAAGAAGGCCAGTATATAAAGCATGTCTGAACTCCCCTAACCCCACAGTGGACCACACGGCTTGTGCTCAGTTTCTCCATAACAGCAGGTAACAGCCCAATAAAACAAAAAACAAACAAAAGCTTTAATTTACTTTGATTTAATTTAATTTAATTTAATTGAATCTAAATGTAACTTTTTAAATCAAGTGTCTGCGGTTTTGTTTTACATAAAGGACACTTCCTATCCTGTATGAATCAGATCAATCTATTAGCCTTCTGTTTCTGCAAACAGGCTTTTTTCAGACAGAGGACACACCCAGCTTCACCTGGAATCTCAAAATTAGACTTTCACAATTTTTCCCCCAATAATTTTGATTTAACTTCTCATAAGTATTTCAACTTGTAGTATTGAAGTATATGTATATATATATATATATATATATATATATTTTTTTTTTTTTTATTTTATTTATTTATTTATTTATTTATTTATTTATTTATTATTGATTGATTGAATGTGCCCTTAAACTCTGTTGGTTGTTAATCAAATCAGATTTTTTAATTTTACAAATTATATATGTATAAGATATAAAGATATATCTACTGATGGTAATAATAAATTCTCCGCTAATTATAGTTATAAATGGTTATAAATAGTTGAATTTGTTATAGTACAACAAATTATTAATGATCAAACATCATATTGAGCCCAGAAAATCAGGGCATCTCTAACTTTTACATTACACAACAAAACATAAGATCCTTATGGTTATGTATTTATGCATGTCTGTACACAATCACTGCAGTGCTGTTTATATATTGTTAGAGAGGCAGAGAGAGAGAAGGAAAGGTTCATCATCACAGCTGTGATCTTTGCGATTGTATCCATTGGTGAATGTTTTATTGTGCTATAAATTTCGGGTGAACATTTTCTGTTCTCTCTCTTGCTTGTTCTTTCTGTTCCCAACTCTGTTCTACAAAACCACACTCACATAAACAAATTCCTGACCCGGTAATCCAGAGAAGCAGACGTGACCTTATTGACTCTCAGTCTCTCAGTCGCGACATTACATCACTCTGTTCTTGACTTGGCCATTCAGCCTTTTAAACTCATTTAGCTATTTAATCCAATCAAAAGGCTTCCACTGTGAGCTCAGCAGTAAACTGCTTTGTCAAGTAGAGAGAACTCCTAACTGTGAAAACTAGGGGAACTGGAGGGAGACTTTGGTCTGGAGGAGTGCCTTTGTCAGCATAGGAAAACGCCAAGAAAATAAATAAATAAAGCCAAATACAATGAAAGAGAATGGCATGTAAAACTGTAAGATGTTTGAAGAAAAAATTGTATGAAACATGCATAACAATAAATGATTGAATGAATTAAATACAGAATATTTTTGTAAGGTTTATATGTTTACAGGTTTGAAATTACAATCAAGCGAATAAAAAACGAGCAGAAACACAAATATATAAATTGTCTATAATTAAGAAACACAATAAAAATAGTTTGAAAGAAGATAATCTTGCCTAAACTCATGATGCTCATAAACCTCCATAAGAGGATTATATCCACCAGTGCGCCTCAGCTGCCCACTGAACATAAAACAAGAGTCGCTCGAAGCAGACAAGTAGCCTTTACAGTGTAAGTTTTTTCTGCATTGACTCCTCGGATAAATGTGAAGACAAGCCTTTAGTATTAGTGTGTAAACTGGAGAAGAGATTAGTGGTTGAAAGAGCCCAGTAAGCTTATCTTTTGTAGCTCCAAATGATCATGAGAAGTCAGCACGGTAGCACAGTGGGCAGCACTGTTGCCTCACAGCGAGATGGTCCTGGGCCTGATACCCAGGCGGGACGGTCCAGGTCCTTCCTGTGTAGAGTTTACATGTTCCCATGGGAGTGTATGAGTGTGTTAGTCTGCTCTGTGATGGACTGGCAACCTGTCTGGGAGGTTTCTCCTTTTGCCCTGTGGGAGCTGGGATAGACTCCAGCATTGCCCAGTGAGCCTAATCAGGTCAAGCGGCTAAAAAAATGAGTGAGAGAATAAATGATCATGACATAGCTAGCCAAGCACAATGCCATATAATACTTTCTAATAACATTCACATATTAGTCACGGTATCAAAATGTACTATTTAATTCATTCATGACTGTTGGGGTACATAAATGTTATAACTGACCTTCCGATGAGCAAACCCAGTACAAAATATGGAATATGGTTTCTTTGCATAATTTCAAACCAGTCAAAAAATTATTTCAGCTCAAGTTTTCTGCATCCGTATAAAGATAAAACGATTAGTGCTTTGGAAAGAAAGCATTTTTATTTCCACTGAATAAAAAGCAGGATGCACTGAAGTGTAGAGACAGGGACAAGAAATTAATGGTTTTAATCCAAGACATAATGGAATACTGGAGAGTTTGTGTGTGTGTGTGTGTGTGTGTGTGTGTGTGTGTGTGTGTGTGTATATGCATGCCTAGCTCTGGCTGTTTGTGTGTATCAGCTTTATAATTTTCACCACCAGGCTGTAATCAGTACCCCATCGGGAGCTCAAGCATTTGCTGAATATCAAAAGGATTCCCCTGTAACTGCAACTGCTTCCTTTAAAACTAGCCTCTCAATGTTAAGAGCGTCGCTCTTACAATTGTTTCCAAACTGAGGTATTCCTTAATTATTATTCCCATTTCTTGATCTCTCACTATTTCCACTATAGTGCATCATGTGCACTATTCCATTTGCCTGTCTATTGGTTAGGAAAATTAGCCTTTGAATTATGCTAATAAAATTCCACTCTAAAATTTGGGGGAAAGGAATGTTTATTTGGGTAAATACAACACAAAGATTGAATAATTAATGTCGTGTAGAGATCCCAGCCCATGTTTAATTCATGATCTGATCTGCGGGCTGGGTTGCAGATAGCCGTGAGCTCCTCCTGCTGCTGTAATTAGTGGAAATGGCTTCCTCAGGTGTTCACCAATGGCTTTTATCCCTGACAGTGTGTGTATGGACATCAGAGACAACCCTTACAGGAGAGACAACAAAAGAGTAGGCCTATTTGTAGCATGCGCCTAAAGTACCTCTCTGATAATCAAGGGGAACACACAGTTTCTGTGATAAAAGATTAGTGTAACCCACTGGTAAACGCTCAGAAATACACAAGCACATGTGTGTATATATTTGTAGTGTGCAAAAGTCTTGAGTCACCCATAATTTCTTCATATCTGCTCCCAAAGTCCCAGACGTTTTTGTATTTTTTAAGTATTCTTGAGAACTTGTTCGGCAGGACTAAGTTTTTGGCTCTCATTTTCAGTTCACTCCCTAGTGGAAATAGCTAAGCCAAGCCTAAAACATGTTTTGGTTAAAAATTAAACTAAAGAATACAGATTTAAATTTTTTTTTTCCATTACTATTATTATTTTTGTTGTTGTAGTTGTAGTTGTAGTTGTTGTTGTTATTATTATTGTTATTATTGTTGTTGTTGTTGTCTACTTGGTCACTTTTATGGTTATTTGAAAGGGCTTTAATTTTTCAAATATTCATCAGATTTATTGAATTTTATTGAATATTTGTTATAGTTCTATTTCCAGTAGCAAAGCAGTAATAAGGAGGGTTCTTGGCCTAGCTGAGTGGTTTTACTTGATGGTAAGAGATGATAGATGTGGGTTGTGAAACAAGATATTACTGCTTAATGTAAATGGGTAGATTGATAAGTGGGGGAAAAAAAAAAAAGCTCGCATTGATCTGATGAAATGCTTTATGTAAAGGTCAATTTAACATTACCAGCAAAGTCTTTATCCTATACGTATGTGGTTTTGATTTCATGTTGACTTTGAGTTTTAGGTGAGGATAGGAAAGGTGGTTTCATTGGTAAAGCCAATATTATACACAGGGCCTGTTCAATGTTTCATACAAAGAAAAAAGCATAAACATATTTTGTATTAACATCAGCAAAAAAGTATGATTTAAGGTCAACACGTTATTCTGACCGCAAACAACTATTTCTTAATATTGACTATTTCTTCACCAACTCTTCATGACTTTAAAAGATGTTATGCTCCCAAATGTATTCACATCAAATGAATGCTTTTTAATGCTGAATTGAATGACCTTGACATTTCTGCTGTGTTGACTGGATGGGCAGTCCTACAAATGTTCAATATGGTCTCCAAAAGCAGTAATCCTCACACAAACAAGACACTACTGACACTGCTTGTCCCTCACCCCAGAATAAACGTGTTAATATTGATCAGGGGATGACATTCTGTCTCTGTGTGTGATCCTTTGTCGCTTTTGAAATTATGAAAAATTATGGTCCGCAAGCCTGTCAATATTATTATCATAGCAGGACAGCACAGGGATTAAAAAACAAGGACTTAAGATGACAGAGACCTTTAAACTATATATTTTTACATTTTCCCTGTATTAATACCAAACCTTCTTTATCTGTACTAAAGTTGTTTGCAGTGTGGAAACATTCCCCACTCCAGATGATTAGTATATTGAAACTAATCTGCTAAAATCCTTTACATTACATACTGTGAGGGTTCCCTGCAGATGATCTAAAGATTATTTCACTCTAAGCAAACAATCTGGTGAAACTCAGTGGATTATCCAGAGAATTAGTGTTGGGTTTAAAAGAATCTTTTATATTCTTTATAACTTTTAGAACTTTATCAAATAGCATTTAGCAGTTCGTTTATGAAAAGCTCAGCATCTACGTAGCATCTTCAATGGACCATCGAAATAAAGTGACACCATATAATCACGCGTCATATTATTAAAAGTACAAAGAATTAAAATCAACCTCAATTAGAAACCAGAACAGTTCCTGGAACAGGGTGTTTGGACTGGAAGTATTTATTTGAACAAGGTACATTTTTTTTTAATGTGTCTATTTGTTTAATAGACATGCACATGGGTTACAGAGTTGGTTGTCTTCTAAATGATCACTGTATTTAATGATTTTAGTGAACTAACCAGGTTAAGACGTCTGTAATTTCCATCAGTTTACCCTGCTCATCCAATGTCAGGTTGTGAATGTTTGTTGTGCTGATGTGGGCTACATAAAGAATCAGATCAATAGTATATATCCATCTTAAAGATGATGTAATGAAAGTAGGCTTTAAAATTCATGGGATGCAAAGATGCATCTAAAGTGTAAAACATATTATGGCTTTGTCACATCACATCACAACTTCAATAAAGAAAAGAGAAGGAATTTGTAGAATATGGCTTCCTCTGTGCGTTCTTGCCCACATCACTGCACACTCAGGTGTTTTTTCCCTCTTCTCTATGTTGTGACATTTTACTCAAATGAGGACCCCTTTGCTCTGCAGAAGAGGCTACTGTCCTTTTTCTGCCAAGACCCCTTTTATGTATTTTACGTAAAGCCTGGGAGACATATGCAGTGGAGAAGAAACAGGTAGATATCAGATTTCATTTTGCTCCAGTCTGGCGTGCAGTCACAGTGAGTTCCTTGCTGATCCACCAGCCTTGTAAAGCTGTCTCTCCAGAGACAAGGGTAAAACCTGTTGGGCTCGCTCACTCCTGTCTGCTTAAAACTGGGACATGAGCTGACAACTCTGTGTCTGCTTCTTAATGCAGCCCCAGGTGTGTGTGTGCATGTGCGTGTGTGTATGTGTATGTGCGTGTGTGTATGTGTATGTGTATGTGTGTGTGTGTGTGTGTGTGTGTGTGTGCTTCTCTTGGTCTTAGTCTTACATAGCTGCAGGGGTTCTGGTAGATAGTAGTTAGAGGTTGAGGGGGTACTTGGTCCCCTGCGGTGATGCTGTATCTTTGTTAGTGACCTTCTGTGAAGCATGACCTGCTTTAAAGACCTCCTGTAAAAGGTAAACCAGGAAGCTCCCTGACATGCTTGCCCTTCATGTAAGGCCTACTTATCCATCACATTCCATCTAATAGTCTGTCTGGCATGAAATGGCTGTTATTCTGTGGCGAGGGAAACTCCGTGTGCTACATGCTTTCAGAACATTTTAATAACAGTTTAACAGGGAAATGTTTCATAACAGATATAAATGGTGTCTTTTACAGACATGTCATTCTTTGGATTATTTATATGGTATGCAATATAACTGCATATGGTGTGACATGTCATGTTCAACTTATCTATACCACATCCAGTTCATTGCTGCATTCTGAACTCAGTCTGCAGGGAGGTTTATGTTCTACTCATCTACAATGATCAGACCACGTGCCTAACTCTGCGTATGTCCCCTTATGCTACTAAACAGCTCTGACCCATTCAGACATGAACACCTCAAAACCAAAAGGTGTGCTTTGATATCTGGTGGCAAAATGTTAGCAGAAAAAGTTTTGACTTGAACAAATCAGACTTCTTCTCCAGTGAACTGAGCTTTGAGGAACTTGTACATCAATTCAGCGCCTTGAACATTTTATTTTGTTTCTCAGAATATTTCTGAGCAATTTTTATGGGTCATCCTGAATGGGTCATCCATTGTAATACTGCTATGATTGGAATGTCTTGGTCTGCAACATGGTTGGGGTAGGTGGTCCACGACAGATTCCCCATGACACATACAGTACTGTGCAAAGGTTTTAGGCATGTGTGAAAAAATGCTGTAAACAAAGAATGCTTTCAGAAATAGAAATAATGATTGTTTATTTTGATCAATTTACAAAATGCAAAGTGAGCGAACAAAAGAAAAATCTAAATCAAATCAATATTTGGTGTTACTACCTTTTGCCTTCAAACCAGCATCAGTTCTTCTAGGTACACTTGCACAAAGTCAGGGATTCTGTAGGATTATAGTCGGTGTCTGATCAACCAGTTTTCCCGAACAGGTGCTGATGATCATCAATGTCACACGGAGGTTGAAACACAGTCATGTTTGGAACAACCGACCAGCCGAGTTCCTTCACAAACTGGGTGCAAGTGTACCTAGAAGAATTGATGCTGTTTTGAAGGCAAAGGGTGGTCACACCAAATATTGATTTGATTTAGATTCTCTTTTGTTCATTCACTGCATTTTGTTGATTGATGAAAATAAATGATGAACACTTCCATTTCTGAAAGCATTCTTTGTTTACAGCATTTTTTCACACCTGCCTAAAACCTTTGCACAGTACTGTACACATGAAGATTTCCCAGCAGGACATTGCTCTAAGCATCATTCTTCCTCTTTCTTCCATCTTTTCCCCAGATAAGGGATGTACATTCACTTGACCATCCAGTCCTGGCCACCCTCAGACCAGGACACCTTCTACCAGTGCTCCATGAGCCAGCTTTGATGCCCACATCATTTGTAGCTACTTTTGGTAGTAGACAAGAATCAACATGGGCACTTTGACTAGTCTGTGGCTCCTCAACCTTATAAATAGACGGCTGGGATGCACTTTGTGTTCTTTCTTTCAGAGCAAACATGAACTTTTATAGCAATTCAGTGGCTCTTCTGTGAGAGGAGACAAGATGGGGTAGCCTTTACTCCCGAATCTCGTCAATGAGCCTTGGCAACTAAAGTGAAAGTGGCAACCCTTGTCATTGCGAGGTCACAGCCAACCACAACGAAATTGGACCTCTGCATTTAACCCATGCACACAAACACCGTGCAGCAGTGGGCAGCTATTGAAAGCGCCCAGGGAGCAGTGATGGGGACAGTACCTCAGGGCACCTCAGGGCAACCTACTTGTGAGGGAATCGAACCCACAATCTTCCGATGCGGGGGCAGCTCCCTAACAACTAGGCCACCACTGCCCGGTGGTGACCTGTGTGAGGTTTACTAGTTGTGATTACTTGGATGATGGTAGATGCTAACCACAACATACTTGGTACACTTTGAATATCCATCAGATTTATTAAATATTACTGGATATTTGTTACAGTCCAATTTCCAGTAACAAAACAGCAAAGAAGGGTCCTTGAGCTGGCTGAGTGGCTTTGCCTGATGTTAGGTGCTGGTATATGGGGATGGTAAAGCAGGAGATTACTGATCTTACATACACCTGCCTTTTCGAAGATGCAATTATGTCCAGGGATCACAGTTTTTTTTTTTTTAGTCCCTTAAAAATTTCTTCAGGGAGGCTGTCTCTGTCTAGGCAAGAGCGTCTGCTAAGTGGTGTAAATATAAATGAAGAATGCAAATACAGCTGCATAGCAACCAACATTTGGATCTATCCAAAATTAATTTTTCTATGCACTTTTGTCCTTTTCCTATATAACAGTAAGTCACACAGGGTCTGAAACTACACAAAAAAAAGACTGTTTGAGAATACATAACACCTCAGAGCTGCCAGAGGCACATCTGTGTGTAGTCACTTAGCTTTATGCCAATTTCTTTGTAGCTGCATTGGGAGATGATAAGCCTGAACCTGGATAGTGTTGGTCTAGCAGTAGGATACTCATCTGTGGACCCATAGAATGCAGGTTCCACTCCCACCTCCAGTACTACCAGCAATGGGTTCCTGGGCAAGACCCTTAACCTCAAGTTGCTCCAGGATGACTGTCCCTGTAACAAAGAAATGGAAGTCACTCTGGGGCAATGGTAGCCGAGTGCTTAGGGAGTTGCCCTGGATTGGAAGATTGTGGGTTTGATTCCCTCACCAGTAGGTTGCCCTGAGGTGCGCTTGAGCAAGGTACAGTCCCTGTCACTGCTCCCTGGGCGCTTTCAATAGCTGCCCCTTACTGCATGTGTATGTATAGGTGAAACACAGAGGTTGAATTTTGTTGTGTTGTGTTGTGCTGTGCTGCGTTTCACAGTGACGAGGGTAGTCACTTTCACTTTCATAAGAGTGTCTGCTAGATGCTGTAAATGAATAAATGAAAGAAAGCACTCTTTGTTCAGTCACAGTAACTAAAGAGAAATATAGTCAACTGGCCAAATGGGCACATAAAGCTCGCATCTGATTTTAGTCTGTTTTTTTAATTTTATTTCCCATCTTTCATTCTCTCAAACCCAAACCTAAATTAACACATCGCCTTCT
>CM029369.1:17829639-17892139 GCA_017165825.1 Hepsetus odoe
ATATTCCTCTGTTTGCGTGTCTCTATGTCTGTGTCACTACAAACTTCAGTGAATAAAAACACAAAATTCAGACCCAATAGCTTGGCCATGAAATTCTAAAATTATTTTAAAATAAAATACACTTTTTATTGTTTATTTATTTTTATTTTTTCAATCACTGAGGTTGCAGTTAAAGATTAAAGCTTCCAGAGACTTTCCAAGAATTTCAACTAAGCTGATTATTGTGCATCAGACAAACGCTGGTTAGCTATAATGTTGGGATTCTCATCATTATCCAGAATTTGCATACAGCTTGTATAATCTCTGTAGAGTAGCATTGTGAGCAAAATGCAATGGGACCCTCCAGAGGAAAGGAAAGTCAGAATAAAAAGGCTTTAAAGTTGCACCAGCACATATGCTGAAGGCAAGGAGTTCATTACTGGTTCACCAGTCTCATGCTGGGCTAGCACTTATTCCTGCCTTTCACCTCTCCATGCTGTTATTCTGAAAATAGACTCACCTGGATGGTCTCCTTCCTAACTCCACTGACCTACTTTTGGTTTCCAAAATGAAACAGAGCTCCTCACACCTCCCATCATCTTTATCTCTGAGTAAGTTTGGTGTAAGTGGTGTAGGGCTGCATGATTTTGCTTCACTGTCGTCATCGCAGGGAACACATGTGCAGTGTCTCATTAGTGATGCACAATGTCAAGTAAGACAAATTGAATTCAGATTTAATGCAGGAGTCAAATTGTGCACACAGCTTTTTATATTCCCCATAGAACAGTAAAAGCAGTGGGATGCTCTGGGAGCCACACCAAAGCCAAAAATCAACATGCCCAGGTGGTTAGGGAGTCGGCCACAGGATCAGAAGATTGTTGGTTCAAACCCCTTACCATCAGGTTGCCCCGAGGTACCCTTGAGCAAGGTACCATCCCCATAACTGCTCCCCGGGCACTTTCATAGCTGCCCCCTGCTGCACAGTGTGTGCTTATGCATGAGTTAAATGCAGCAGTCCTGGGCAGCGGTGGCCTAGTGGTTAGGGAGTTGACCTGGATCAGAAGATTGTGGGTTCGATTCCCTCACCAGTAGGTTTCCCTGAGGTACCCTTGAGCAAGGTACCATCCTCGTCACTGCTCCCTGGGCGCTTTCAATAGCTGCCCAGTGCTGCACGTGTGTATGGGTGAAACGCAGAGGTTGAATTTTGTTGTTTTGTGCTGTGCTGCGTTTCACAATGACAAGGGTTGTCACTTTCACTTACTTCTTGTGGCTGAATCCATTAAGTCCTCACAGCAATCTTCCTGAATCTAGTGTAAGTTTGGAGACAAGCTGTTTATACCCTTGGTTTTGTTAAAAAAATGAAACATTGTAACAAATTATCAGGTGGAAATTGCTCACTGGCTGCAGAGTTGCTGACAAACCGTAGAATTTGTAATCATACCATGCCATGTTGCTCTGGACTGGACATATGTACGGCCCTGCTGTCTGACACTGTATAAAAACAAGTGTGCAAGTGTGTGAATGTTCTCATTCTAATTTATGCCTCCTCCTGTCTTTTTATTACAAACTGATGCGGTGTTGGATATTCCAGAGTGAATCAATACCTGACAGCCGAGAAGAGGAGGGCAGTGCCGTTCTGAATGTATACTTTTATCAGAATGAAGTTATAGAATCTTGTGCTGCAAGACATTGAGTTGATTAGGCAGCTTTTTTACTATATCTTACTGTTCACATATTTATGTGCATGTTCTATGACTGCTGGGACAACCCAATATGGTCAGGCTTTGTTTATGATAAGCATTTTATAAGGAAGCCCTATAAAAGCTTCCTCTGTGTGTGTTCCGTTGTGACCTATAAACCAGTTATGGACTTTCTCAGCGTTGACCATAAAGGCACTCCAGCTGAGACTCAGTCACCAGCGAATGAGGTCAAATAGAAATGCTCCGAACCTCCAGAGAGACAGAAAATGGATGAGGGATGGTTGAATGAAGAAACACAGCTAAATGAAGACTTCTAGGGAAAGCTGAGCCCATAGTGAAGACCTAGGTATAGAAAGACTAGAGGATTGATTACTAACAGAGTCATGTAAGAAATGTTGGGGGGAAAAGAACACAGAGCTACACCAAACCATGTATTGAAGGCAGGAGTTCATTACTGGTTCATCTAACCTCATGCTGTGCAAGCACCATGCCAACCCCTCATTTCCGCCTCCCAACTCTCTGTGCTGTTCTTTTAACAGTACACTTTTCTAGTCGGGCTCTTTCCGAGCTGAGCTGGCCTAGTTTTTGGCTTCCAAAATGAACTACAGCTTCACACACCTCCCATCATCTTCATCTTCTAAGTTTGATTTAACTGCAGTGTAGTTCTTGGAGTGCAGCACAGTCTGTTCCTCTCACCTAAATACCTTACAAGGACAGGGATGGATGAATACCGAATCGCCGGTTTAATACTTTTCAAAGAAAGAGGGGTGTAAAGATACCCAGACTGTTGAATGCAGTTCCAAAAAGATACACTTACTGCTGAATTTGCAAATCTATGGTAAAGATTTGATGAAATTTTAATTGTTAAAATATCAGTTATTCTATATTAATAGATCAAATACATTTGCTGAATCACAAATACGTATCATGCATTTTGTAAGTGGCCACTGGATGGATGAATGGATGGATAGATGGATGGACAGATGGATGGATGACTGAAGGATGGATAGATGGCTGTATGTATAGATGGACAAACGGAGGGATGGATGTACAGACAGACGTATGGACAGATGGATAAACGGATGGATAGATGGCTGGATGGATGGATTGATGGATGGATTAAAAGTTTTCTTTATTTTAATACACACTAACTCAACATTTAGCAATTTTACAACTCACAAAACTGTGAAAGTTGACACTGTATTTGTCACTGTGTTTGTTTTTGCCTTGAGCATCTCACCCTTGCACTCTCATTTTCTGCTGTCAAAAATTGTCACGTGAGTGTATACAGTATATCAGAGTAAATGCAAAAATGTATTTTTGCTCGATTCAGAGGTGCTGCAGGATCAGTATGCAGGTTTCCTAATGTGGCTTGTCCTTTATAAGGGCGCTGGAGTCCAACTCTGCGTTTAGTCTATGTAGTTTTTACTACATAGTGTTTAGTGTTTCATTTTTGTAGTTTGAACGTTTCCTTCCTGTGTTAAACAGTGTAGCTTCCAAAAAAGATCACCACTTGGTCACAGTGTCAGTGTCACAGAGCAGTGTTAAATCTCAGAGTGTAGTGCGCTGTAGTTTGCGCCACTCTGCATTAAGCCTGCATTGAACCCTACTGTGCCACTATCCTACTGTCCTACATCGCTGTTGCTCAGAGATAGTGTGTGTGGAGAGAGAGTGAGCTGCTGAGCCCATTCTCTTTTGTTAATGAAATCTCTCGCTCGCTTGCTGTGTGTGTTTGTGCATGTATGTGTATGCATGTGAAAGAAAGTTTCTTCTCTGCTCCTCCATGTCTGAGACATGTTTAAGTCGATAATTCAGCTTAGTGTCGAGGAGTAAGAGAAAGGCTTCTGCTGGCTTTGCCTGCTCCTTTGATGATTGAGGCGAGCCGTCTGATTGCTGAGATTGTTCTCAAATCTCTCCTCTCTCTGGCCAGCTTTCCCAGTGTCATGAGTTTTCAAGGGCATTCCTGCTGCAGCTTTTGGTTTGAAAGAGCCCATGTCATGGAAAAGCAATTTTTTATTCATTCTTTAATATAAGAGTGTAACCTGATATAGAGTATCCTTATATATTTAAATTGAATTACTTTAATGATGCTTTACTGCTAACAAGTGTGTAAAATCATCTCAGCCATGTAAGCCCCATAGTCAGACACTGGCTGTTCGACTACAGTGACTTTAAATCTGACATTTCCATACAATGCCATTTTAACTTCTTGCCACTTCATGCAGTTTTTGCCCTCTTCCATTTGCCCCAGTCAAGTGTAAGTGCTATTATTGTGAAAAGGAAAAAGCTGCATCAGTTGTATCATGATGATACAAGCCAAGCAAACAAAAGAACTATGCTTCACTCTATTGCAGTCTGATGGACTAATCTTTTGTTGGATAATCTAACTACTAATCTAATCATTTGTTGGATGCCAGGAGATGTTTGGTTTGACAGGCCTAATAGCCTTGGGTTCATTTTCAGGGTTTGGGCTCACCCCTTAATTTTGATGAACGGTAATGTTAATGCTAGAGCTGTTGTATAAAGAGACAGATTAGACACTGTTTTTTCAACTTTGTAGTAACAGAAGACCCGCCCCCTTTAGCATGACTGTGCCTCTGTGCACAAAGCAGGTTTTATAAAGTCATGATTTGGCAAATGTGGTAGGGAGTAACTTCATGTCCAGTACTCTGTACTGACCGTAACTCACCTGAACGCCAACACCGATTGCAAGCCATGCTCCTACAGATTCCTGCAGACAGACTCCAAGATCTCGTGGAAAGACTCATACAGGTGCAAAAGAGGGGCCAACTTCATATTAAGGCCCATGGTTATGGAATGGGATGTTCATATAGCTAATACAAGTGAGGTGTCCAAATACTGTATTTTCAGTGTACCTAAACCTGGATAGCATCAGAAGTGGACAAAAAATAAATTCGTAAAAAGAATATAGTATACGACTCCTTTAAATCCCAAAGCATCTCACCTCTTTAGAAACAGCAAGAATCTCAGATTTCATTTCCTTTGGTAGGGGATTACGGAGGTGTAAGCACCATTTTTTGAAAACTTGGCAACCGTGTGAATGACTCACCTCAATCCCCACAATGTTTAGTGTTAACTGTCACTGCTGCTGGGATATTGAGTTTTAGAGAAAAAGCCAAACTGTAGAAGCAGAGAGTTGTCACATTTCAGGCAAGTTGCCCATCGTACGAAGGAATTATCTGTTACCAGCAGTGCCTATGCTGCCGCGCTCATTTCCTATCAGTGCAATGTTCTCCTGGGGAGGGCGAGAGAAAGGGTGGAACTGTTTTTAGGGTAATTGGATTCTTTATGGATGAGAAGCTTATTTCACTCTAGTGCTGAGGCTTTTAAAACGCTACTAATCTGAACAGTCTTATCAGAGCACAGGGACTGATTCAGCAAATGCAGAGAGAGGGGGAGTGTGAGAGTGAAAGAGAGACATATACCCCAGTCTACTCTTCTTATGGCTGTGTTATATCTTATTTAAACAACATGTGCAAGGTTTTCAGGGCATTAATTGCATTGCATAACCATGCACATAATAGGATTCATCTAAAAAGATGCAGAACCAACATAAACAGTGGGAGTAGCAGTGGGAAAAATGTGATTGACAGTTAAGGCCTTTGAATAAATCATTTTAAGTTCAACTTCTGGAGTGTGTGTTCCGAAGGAGTGATAACCCACCCACACCCCACAGCTGAAACTCTTAATGATTGCCTCCCTAAACCATAACCAGGCAACACTGGGGGATAAAATAACATGATGTAATGCAATGTCAGCAAAAATACGAACCATGACAACAAGCACTCCTGCCATCTGTTTTTGTTGTCATCTGGTGAAGCGTTCATATTTAACTGAGAAATAGCAAGTGAGGAAAGGATTCTTGTGAGAATCAGATGTGGAACCTGACCTGCCCCCTGATAGATATACTATGTTAGATATGTGCTTAGCAAGACTCAAATTATTAGGAGAAAACATGGTGGAGTTTTTGCAATGGATGATGACTTATATATTATATACTTACATAATTATATTTATATATTTATATACTTATGTATTGCTACTGATACACCTCTTCACTGCACACTCCTGTAATGCCTGCTGTTTTTCCATATTGCTGCATGAAACTACTTTCAGAGGCTTTGGATAAATCTTCACATGAATCCTTATGAGAGAAAAGAGTGAACAGCTATTTCTCCACTGAGAAAAGCCTTCAAAGCAGATGGCTGTTCTTGAAAATGTGGTCATGCCAACATGGGCAGGGTCCTCAAGAGCAGCAGTCATGGTTGTTCTTTTATTCTTTGATTTGTTTGTTTGATTTCTCTCCCTTTTTCTTTCTTTTATTTGTACAGTTCATTACCGGACCTGACTGTACTCCTGCAGTTGAGTCTGAATAGACGCTATAATCATACAGAAAGAGGCTGTGGCAGGGATACCAAGCTAAAACCACAGAGTACACAAAGAGAAAACTAGAGATGGACAAGGTTAGAGAATAGCTGCATCCAAATAAAGTTGATGATATGCTTAAAGGACACTTGAAAGATCTACTTGAGAGTCTGTATGTCATTTTCTCAAGGAATAAAGGAAAGTGAGTAATTATCCATAATGTTTATGTCATTCTCTCTCTCGTTCTCTCTCGCTCTCTCTCTCTCTCTCTCTCTCGCTCTCTCTCGCTCTCTCTCGCTCTCTCTCGCTCTCTCTCTCTCTCTCTCTCTCTCTCTCTCTCTCTGTAACAGGCACTCTAGTTCACGCTCCAGCTTTTGAGCTCATTGCTTCAGGGAATTCTCCTGGAGACGGTTTAATTTTCAGTCTTTGGGAGTGTGCCTTCAAGGTACCAGTGTACATACACACTGCTTCTCTTATGGGGTTATAAAGAGCCCCTCGGGCCATGCTGGATGCGTGTTGAAACACACCCAGTTCTCCCCCACCTGCCACAGGATCAGATATTCAGAAGCGATCACGGATAACTATAGATTATATCTGCCCTGTCTGTTCTGGGTTAGCCTTTAATCAGTTGTGGAGAGCCGCTGCAGTACTTTCTTATCTGTTTTAGCCAATGCTGCATGTCTGCATCTAGTGCCCTAGGCTGTTTTTTGTAAAACATTGAAGTTTTATTCACCAAACGCCTTTAGAAATCCTATTGTTAGTGAGCCAAAACATCTCCAACTCTCTCCATAAAGTGAAAAAAGGCTGGCGCTTTGAACTAAGTTAACATCTGCAAGGAGGGTGCGTGATGCTGCAGCAATACAAACCGGGGCCCATGGAAATCAGCCTGGCTTTTTCCGTGCAGCCACGCCGCATGGTCTCCTCACTGTCCATTAGGCAGCCCGCTAAAACAGGTGGGAGAGACTGGAAGTAGATGGCTATCTGTCTCAGAGGGCTTTGAGCCCAAAGCATTATCAATCATCTCCCAGCTCCCTTTGCCCGATAGTCCGTGATAACCATCTCAGGTCTGCTTTCTCTCTCAGCCACTCAGTGGTAAAGACTAAAGTCAGGCTGGGAGTCTTCTGCAGAGTGCGATGAGGCACTGTGACCTTATCAAAATGGCCAGACCCAGCAGATGGAAGCAGTTACTTTGTGTGGAACATGGATGGATTGTGCTTACTTTGCCGATTCCTCGCTCTGAAAGTCTCGGGCTTAGAATTGATTTGTGAGTGCCTGCTTTGCATGGATAATTTTTAAGGCCTGACTCAATAATGAGGCAAGGGCTCTGAGGCAGAATGCTCCAGCTGGTTCAGGACAGGTTAGTAACAATGACTTCTCAGGACCTTTCTCTACTGTCGAAAATGTCAAAATGTCTCTATTGTTGAACATGATGCAGTTAAATTTATAAAAGAAAGCAACACTGATTGACATAAAATGATGATAAAATGATAAAATGTTGTTAAATTCAATTTATGTTGGTAAAATAAATGCCAGAGTCCCATTAAACAGCAAGCCGCTGGAATGTTCCCCAGAGAACCAAATGTAATTGTTCCAAAGAATGATGATCTTTAGTGGGTGGAATAACATTCTGACCTTTCGACAATTTGATTTAATTGCAGTTCTGTAACACATCATTAAACATCCTTTCACTATGAATTTAATTTGATAAAGAAAAGAAGGTCCTTTATGTCATCTCTTGTGGGTCTTTTCTGTCTGGAGTGTGTGTGTGTGTGTGAGTGAGACACAGTACTTGTGTTTCTGCCTTGCGATGGCCTGGCAACCTGTCCATGGTGTTTCTTCAGTTTCTTCGCCCTGTGATAGCTGGGACAGTCTCCAGCACCTCCTGCGACCCTAGTCAGGATAAGCGGCTCAGATAATGGATGGATGGATGGAGTATTAAAATTAAGTAAGAATTAAGTTTTGCCTTTTGGCTATATCTTTGTACAAAGATAACTCAAGTAAAACAATTGACTTTGCAATTTATATTAAATAAGTAAACGTCTGAAATGATACCCTTAAAGATTTAACAATGAATAAAATATCATTATTACGGTTTAATGTTAAATGTTGTTGTTAATAATAACAATAATAATACTAAATAAACAAAATAATAACAGCAACAACAATAATAATAATGACAACAACATGAGCAACAACAACAGCAACAATGATAACAACAATAACAACAACAATAATTAGTATTATAACAATTACAATTGTTCTTCTTCTTCTTCTTCTTCTTCTTCTTATTATTATTATTATTATTATTATTGTTATAGAAAATAAATTAATATAAATTTGACAACGTGAAATAAAAGTACATTATTATAAATTAACTCTAAATTAACTCAAATTAACACCATGATTTCATTACTCAACCAAAGGAAGGATTGAAAAGCGCTCAGGTACTTAGTGCATGAAAGAAAGTATAATTCATTACTTTCCACTTCTGGTATTTTATGACGTTGATTCCCAAACTAGAATTCTGTATGAAACTGCAGACTAGCAGTCCCTAGATCTTAGATCCTCTCCCTACAGGCAGGTGGCAGATTGCCAGTATATCAGAGCCCAGTAAAGGTTTATGGCTGTGGAAGAGCTCAATCGGATTACTTAAAGGTCTCCATTCACTCATAGTAATAAAGTGCCCTCCACAGTGTATTAGATCACGTCGACTCTTAAGCAGGTGGAACAGCGCTTTTAGATTGCATGTAGTCTTTTTAGAGGTGTGGGTTCAAAGAAGAGCCCAGCCAAGTGGCATGTCACGGCAGGATTTGGTAAGGTTCTGAAAATGTTCTTATGTTCGTAGGCTGAATAAGAGTTATAACCTTCTGTCTCATCTCATCTCCGACATTACAAAGCTACATAGCCTTCGTCTCCCACGCTACACCAACGCCTTTAAAAGGTTAGAATTAGGGTTGCCTGAGAATAAAAAAGGCAGCAGAATAGAAAAAAAGGGTGGATGACAGAAGGGTTGCTGGCACTTCAAAGCAAGCGGTGTTGCCATTGGTTTTAAGGCTTACAGACTGCCAGCAAGCCAGCTGAATCAGGAAGAGAAGGAGTGCAAAAAACAAAAGGAAAGGGGATGTGTGTGAGTATGTGTATGTGTGTGAGGGAGAGGGGTGGAGAAGAGAGCTGTCTCTAATTTATCTACAAAGGCAGACTTTTCAAACCAGCATTTCCCTGGCCGAAGGGCTTCCAGTGACCTGAATTATCTCGGTAATTACAAAGTCTGCACAGCACTATAGAAAAGTCAGGGGCGTCACAGAGTGTGGAGGACTTTCTCGTAAAGAAAACTTTTTTTTACGCTTGGCCTAAGGGAAGGTGATGGATGTCCAAGTGATTGAAGTGATTGAGATTACCCACCAAGGTCAAACCAACTTTCTCTGTGCAGGGCGATTCTTTTCTTAGCGCGTTTGGACATTTCCCTGTCTTTCTGGCTGTCACACTGTGCTGTCATATGGTCTCCCTTCCTCATCTCTCTCTTGCTCGCGCTCCCTGGGTGAAGATGATGGTGGATGGTTTCATAATGTATGATGTGTTGCTGTGAAAAAGCTCCGCAGTTGAAGGCTAATGTGAGCTGTGAGAGAATGACTGAGCATCCCTGCAAAGGATCCTTGAGCTGAGGAATAGCCCGTTCATCTCAAACGTTTCTTCAATTATTTATCAAATTTTCTTTTAAATTTGGCCTATCCACACGCATGCATACAGAATGAATTTATAGCGAGAAAGTCCTATTTTTAATATCAACAGTTCTGCTTCACTGGATGTAGACATGCAGATTCAGGGGGTGTCCTGGTTAGAGTTGCTGTTTTTTGTAACTGGTTTGTGGATGGAACCAACCGTTTATTTGGCCCATGAAGCATACACACACTGATGTGAGGATTGGTATTGTGGCTGGTGGAGCAAAGTGAGACACTTTTGCTACAAGACAAGGTTGTTCTTTGTTACGAGACAAGGTTTGATCTCAGTCTGGACTGTGATGCTATTCGAAATATAATTCTGTATAATGCTGTTCTGGCAGTGTTTAGGAAAGACATCTAGTGCTAAACTCGCCTCCTTCTGTATGATGATTCAGTTATAAGTCACTCTGGATAAAAGCATCTGCCAAATGCGTAGATGTAAAAAGCAGAGTAGTGCTGAGGTTTTTATACACCTCATTCTCACTGTTTGGTTTAGTGCAGACCAGCAACTAAAAATATACAATCCAGCAGCGGTTCTGGGAATCAGCAACTGACCACTATTAAAGGTCTAGAGCATGACTGCATAGACCAAGATCGGCTGTAGTGTATAAATGAAGTAAGGGTGCATGTGTCTGTTGAAGCCAACTGAACTGTAATGGATTAGAAACTTAGGGTGGTATCCACTTCTACAGCCCCAAATCAGAAAAGGTTGGGTTGGTTGGGAAATAAAGCAGCCTTAAAAAATACAAATGCAGTGCTTCTTACATGTACTTGACTGTTATTTCATTGCAGATAGTATGAACCCAAGCTAGTTCCTGATTTATCTGGTCAATCAACACTTTCCAAAAAAAGTGAAGGGGAAGATGGAATTCAGACTGTTATAGATGATGACTAACCATGTTAGAGGGACATTAAATGGTAAACTGGAGATCCTTTGTCCATCTTTGCTCCTCAAAGTCACATCAAAAGGTGGCATCGCCTGTGTGAAGTCACATGATGACTATTCCTAAATTTTTATTATCTTCTTCTACGCCACAATGGATCCATCCATTCCCATTTCTTCCGGTCCTCTGCATCTTCCCCCTTCAAACCGACCACCCAAATGTCCTCTCTCACCACGTCCATAAGCCGTCCATAATACATACACACACGCATGTGTGTGGGTGTGTGTGTATTGTGAAATAGTACTGTTGCAGCTCGTTTGGCTCTCATACAGCTTGCTAGTCCACAAAGATTACCTCATCACATGACCATAAACAAAACGCACGGTGATTCTTGACTGATTCCTTGTCTTGTTTTTTCATCAAATAAACACATTTCAGTGTTTTTTGAAAGCTTTTCTGCTGTGTCCGGTGTATAGCATGCGACTGGTGCTGACTGTGCTGCAGTGTGTGGAAGAAGAGAGGAATATGTTGTGTCATAATATTAATCTCTCACTGGTACTGTGTGTGGGAGGTGAATCACTGCTTCAAGGTTAAACAGTCATTCTACATAAAGTCCTATGTCAGACAAGATTCAAATGAGCAAACGAGAATAAACAAAGCGGTATTTCTTTCCCTGCCTTCCATTCTATTTCATCTACTTATCTGCAACCGTTTAAACACAAGATTGCTCCCTTTTTCATGTCCTGCATTCCTCTGTCTGTCTGTAAATGAAATGATGTCTGTTTACCTAAACCATTTGGATGAGCGTCAGATTGCATGAAACAATTTCCTTCCTTGAGGTGGTAAATTTGTCATCACAAGTCAAGCAGGTGTTTATTGTCATTTCAGCCATCAACATTGTACACAGTGAAGCAAATATTCCTAAGAGAATGTGCAACACAACAGTAAACAAAGTAGGACAGTGAGGTCATTAAATGTGCAAAACCTTTAGTATTTCGACCATATCATCATTTAATGCATATATTCCAACTCCAAGCTGTATAAATGAGGGAGGGCGTGGCCTAAGGAGATCAACTCTCTATATCAAGGTGTGCAGAATTATCAGGTAGCTTCTTTTCCTCAGGCAGAATGGCACCAAAAAAGTGATTGAACTGACTCTGAAAAGTCAAAAATGGTAAAAAAGGCTTTCAGAGGGATGCGGCACTCTTGAAATTGCTAATATTGGGGCGTGATCACAGAACCATCAAAAGGTTTGTTGCAAATAGTCAACAGGGTCGCAAGAAACGTGTTGAGAAAGAAAGAGGCAAATTAACCAAAGATTTAAGAAGAATCAAACGTGAAGCTACCAGGAACGCATGATCCTACAGTGCTGTCATTTTCCAGAACTGAACCTACCTGGAGTGTCCAGAAGTACAAGGTGTTCAGTGCTCAGAGACGTGACCAAGGTAAGGAAGGCTGAAACCCGACTATTACTGAAGTTTTATGGACTGATGAGATGAGATTGATTCTTGATGGAGCAGATGGATGAGCCTGTGGCTGGATCAGTAACGGGTACAGAGCACCACTTCCATTCCAACACCAGCAAGGTGGAGCTAGTTGGACTTGGACTGGGTTGAAGATGGACTCAAAATCAACTCCCATCCCGATTGCCAGTTTTTAGAAGACACTTTCTTCAAGCAGTGGTTCAGGAAAAAGTCTGCATCTTTCAAGAAGACCATGATCTATATGCAGGATGATGCTCCATCGCATGCATGGACGTTCTCCACTGGGTTGCCAGTAAAGGCCTTAAAGATAAAAGAATAATGACATGCCCCCCTTCCTCACTTGACCTAAACCCTATTGAGAACTTGTAGGCGCTTCTTAAATGGAAATTTTTTTACGGGGAAGGGAAACAGTGCTGCTCTCTGAACAGTGTCTGGGAGGATGTAGTTGCTGCTGCACAAGATCAAGAAACTCAGTGAGTGGAAGGATTATGACTGTATGCTTAACACATGAAAATAAAAAAAATGAAATGGGAAAATTGTAATTTTACATTTAGTTGCGTAATAATTCTGTACACTGATGGATGCCAAATAATTTTAAATTTTTCAATATCCTCTGTAAAATGTAAGTCTACAATAATGATATTTCTTGTGAGGAATAAATTAGGATGCCACATCAGGTGCACATGGTTACAACATCATTACTCAGCATTTTGACGGAGGTTTGCATTATTTAATCCTTAGACATTTAGTTTGGTGCTCCTGACTGTTGAGGTGAGAGTAAACACCATGGTGAGATCAAAGGAGCTGTCTGAGGCCTTCAGAAAGAAGATTGTAGCAGCTTATCAGTCTGGTAAGGGATTTAAAAAGATCTCAAAAGAATTTGCAATTAGCCATTCCCCTGTCCGGAAAATAGTCTACAAGTGTAGAACTTCCAAAACAACTGACAACATACCCAGATCTGGCCATCCAAGCAAGTGCACCCCGAAAGCAGACCGTAAGGTGCTAAAAGAAGTCTCCAAAAACCCTAAAATGTCATCACGGGACCTACAGCAGGCTCTTGCTACGGTTGATTTGAAAGTGCCTCTATGATCAGAAAGAGACTGCACAACATTAACTTGCATGGGAGTGTGCAAGGAGGAAAGCTTTGCTCTCTAAGAGAAACATCAACACCAGACTGAAGTTTGCCAGAGAGAACGTACACAAAGTCTAGGAATTCTGGAATAATGTTCTTTGGACAGAATCTAAAATTGAATTATTTGGATACCAGAACAGAGGACATGTCTGGTGAAAACCAAATACAGCATTCCAGGAAAAGAACCTCATACCAACTGTGAAGCATGGAGATGGAAGGTTCATGGTTTGGAGATGCTTTGCTGCAGCAGGACCTGACCAGCTCACCATCATAGAATCCACCATGAATTCTACCATGTATCAGAGGGTGCTTGAGGAACATGTGAGACCATCTGTAAGAACATCAAAGCGGAATTGGACCCTGCAACACGACAATGACTCAAAACATACCAGTAACTCCACCAAGGAGTGGATATAGCTTGTTTTGAGGGAATCTGAGGCAGTTGAAGTGTGTTTTGAAGAAAAAAAACTAGCTGAGGAGTGTGTTTGTGTGTGGGAAGTTCAGTTCTGATTTTGGAATCTGAAAGGGAAGAAACTGTTCCTCATATCCTGGCAGTGAAAGCCTGAATGCTTTAGAACCTACAGACAGCAGGAGAGAGTGTGGGAGGGGTGAGCAGGTCATCCCCAGTGCTGGTGGCATTGTGGAGGCAGAGTGTGGTGAAGATGTCTGTGACGGAGGGGAATGAGACCCCATCGATCTTTTTGGCTGTGCTTACTATCTGCAGTCTGTGGTGCAATTCCCAAAACCAGGAGTTCAGGATACTGTCTATAGTCCCTCTTTAGAACACGGTCAGGATGGGGGTGTGGGGTAGAGTGGGGGGGAGTAAGGTGGACTCCCCTCAGTCACTGTAGGAAAAAAAGTGAAAAAAGTGAAAGTGACTACCCTTGTCGTTGTGAAACGCAGCACAGCACAACAAAATTCAACCTCTGCGTTTCACCCATATACAGACGTGCAGCAGGGGGCAGCTATTGAAAGCGCCTGGGGAGCAGTGATGTGGATGGTACCTTGCTCAAGGGTACCTCAAGGCAACCTACTTATGAGGGAATTGAACGCACAATCTTCCAATCCGGGTCAACTCCCTAAACTCTAGGCCACCGCTGCCCAAAGGAAGTAGAGACATGGTTACTTAGCATTGGAGCTGCTATTGAGGATCTTTGATTACATTATTGAAAAAGTGAAAGTGACAACCCTTGTCATTGCAAGGTCACAGCACAGCACAGCACAGCACATGTGAACCACAACAAAATTGGACCTCTGCATTTAACCCATGCACACAAACACTGTGCAGCAGTGGGCAGCTATGGAAAGCGCCTAGGGAGCAGTGACAGGGACGGTACCTTGCTCAAGGATACCTCAGGGCAACCTATTGGTGAGGGAATCAAACCCACAATCTTCTGATGCGAGGGCAACTCCCTAACCACTAGGCCACCGCTGCCCCTTAATTGTCTGATCAAAATGATAAAATTTTTTTTTTTAAGAATACCATCCACATTTTTCATAGTCGTGAATTTTGGTGTGATTTTTTTTGTTGTTTTTTGCAGTGCAAATGTGTTTTTTTCCCATGAGAAACACATCAGCTTTGATAGACTATATATGGCAACCCAAAATAAAAGTTTTTTTTTCTTTTTTTCTTTTTTTTTTTTTTTTAGTTTCCCCACAAAAATGTATAGTGGACTTTAAAATGTGGTGTTATAAAGCCATTGAGAGGAAGTGTGGTTTGCTGTGCTTTAGTAATTTGACTTCATTTTTATATTATTGATCTTGCTGAACGTTGACATACGAACTGTTTCCTTATAGATCAAAACCTGAATTAACACTCTCTCTCTCTCATGCTTTTCTCTCTCCATCTCTTTCTCAGGTTGTTTTCAGCTATGTAACGTCTTCAGGCAGAACATGGAGATAGACCAGTGTCTGCTGGAGTCTCTGCCGTTGGGTCAGAGGCAGAGGCTGGTGCGTCGCATGCGGTGTGACCAGCTGCGGGCGTATTATGAGCGGGAGCGGACGCTGCAGAAGCAGAGCAGCCACAAACCACGCAGCAGCCAGCACAAAAAACACACCGTTAGCTTCCTTCTCACAGACATCCTGCAGGACAGCATCATTCGCCACGATGACAAAGAAGGTGAGGACAAGTGCAAATGGTGGGAGTGATGGGAATAACACTGAAACATTGATTGAGGGGAATCTGTCAAGGCCTGTGTATGACTGAAAAATAATATCAAAATAAGGACTGCCGAGTTATACGATACCATATTTATTTATTTCTTATAATGTACTATTCCTGGCGACCTGTCCAGGGTGCGTCCCCCCGTCCTCGCCCTGTGTGCACTGGGTTGGACACCAGCACTCCCCCGCGACCCCGTTTGGGACAAGCGGCAGAAAATGGATGGATGGATAATGTACTATTCATTCTCAATATTACCCTACAATAATATTAATGTTAATAATTTAAGGTTTAACTGTATCTTAAATCTGTCAGCTTGGTATATTTTTTACAATTATATGCATCTTTTATAATTGATGTCTTATAATTGAAGATAAAAGGGAATAGACACGCTGTGTCATGTACAGAGACAGGAGTCTGGCTGGATTTTTGCTTTTCTAGGTTCACATTTAGTTCACATTTCATTGCTAACTTAGTTTTCCAAGTTGCATTAAATTAGAAGTGAACGTTTTTCTTTGTTTGACGACTTGAATTCTTGTTTGTTTGTTAATGCAAATAGATCATATATGTCTTAATGGAATCTGCAGAAGGAGTTTGCTGGCCTGCGTTCTATGTCTCTCTCAACTTCACGGTGGCCAAACGACTTCTTCATATGAACATTTTTCAAAAGTCAGTTTTAGTACCAAACAAATGAAGGTGTAATTGGTTATTTCTTTGTGTTGATATCTATCACTACTTTGCTATAATGTTTGAAAGAAAATCGGGATGTGAATAAAACATTTTCCTCATTTCTGAACAAAAGGGTAAGTGTTTTTCATGCAAATGCAGTCTGGGATTACAAAAATGAACCTTTGACTCTGCAGGTCATATTTTATGGCACACGATTTCTGAGTTAATTAAAGCCTAAAAGTGGAGGACTATCCAAAAGGAAAATCCATTAGCTCGTTTCCTGTTATGTAGTCAACCTTATAGGCTCAAGTTATCTGGCTAAACTGAAAAGCTCTCATTTGAAATACCCTCCCTGGAGATTAGATTGTGCATGTGCATGGGGGGCCGAGTGTGTGTGTTCGCGTGTTTGTGTGCATGTATGTGTGTATGATTGTGTGTGTATTTAACGATTGCCCAGATGGCGAAAAAGGCCAAATTAATTTCTAGCATGGCAAGAAGTCGCAAGCTCTGCCATTAGCCTCTGGGTATTAACTCATTCTTCACACTGATTACAGGCCAGTCAAAAAGCTAATATACCGAGCATGACGTCCCACTCTTGGGACAGGCGAAAGTAATCCAATCATCAGTGTGCGGGTCTTGAGCAGGACCTGATGAGGATTGCAGGGTGGCCACATGAAGAACAAAGGAGCTGGAGATTAATTTAACTAAGTCAGCAGTTTCTGTCTATGACCTTGTGAGATGGAATACAGGCACTTTTTTCATTCCTGTTAGGAAACAGACGAGTAAGAGAGCTTTCATTTCTATTATTGATGTACATTATTAAAACAAAGTTGACCAAAATAAAATTAAATATGAAATATGTTGCTTCTGTCTGCAAAGTCAAATAAATGTAAGAATCATTTTCTAATTTGGGCTTGGTTGTTGGCCTCTTTGACACAGATTAGGTCAGAGGGCTTTATAAGGCTGGCTCTGAAATCCAGGCATAGATACAGCGACAACTGCCTGAACAACTGGCCACAGGCATCTCCTAACGCAGTCTGCAGTTCATTGCTTTCTCTTCACAGGCTAATGACATTTGCTGCTCTGTAAGATGTCACAACTTTGAAATTAAATGAATGAGATCTTATTAAACAGATAAAGCAAGTCTTTAATTTTACACAATTCCACTGCTACTCAGCCTGATGTTGGGGGCTGTGTGGCTCTCTGGTTGGCATTAGATGACATTAGGGACATGTGTGGCTGCTCCAGAGCATCCTGTGGTAGTTCAAGCATTAAGTAGCTGAATTCACTAATCAGAAAGAGTGTCTGGATACTTTAGAAACGTGTCTAAAGCACATAATTATTTGATGTACATTACATTATTGGTCACATGACAGATGATGACCTTCTCAGCTTCCGTAATACACTGTGTATACAAACATATATGCTTACTACACGGTGTTCGTAGGGGGCATCTCGCTTATTGAACCTTTGTCAGGGAATATTTCTCTATTAGTAAACATTTTTGTTTGATTGGGCCATTTATAGGTTATGCTATCAAATTAAAACAAAGGGATGGAGACATAGGCACTGATAAGCATGTCATAACTCTTATGCCATGCTTATCAGTCCCTATGTCTCCATCTCTTTGTTATAATTTTTCTTTTCGCATCTTTTTGTTCCACTCGTTCTTTCCATCCTCACCACTCCTAATGGTTTACCCAGCTGTCAGGGCAAATCTGTGTCACATCTCCAAGCAGCCTTTTGCAGGTCAATGTGTAAATCCCACCCATTGACTGCCAACTGGGTTCAGCTGGTCCATGGCACCAGCTGGTGTTCCCGTGGCAACGCCTGTTGGAAAGATGGCACCTTTGGCTAGGGATGAATGACAACTTGAGCCCACCTACTAAACACTAATTACCAATCTGGCAAGTCCCAGTGCTTTTGTTCTGGACCGTGGAGTCAGTGAGACCTGCTCAGTGTCTCTCGACCAGTAAGTGACTCAGTTTATTGATTTCTCATGGCTTCATGCCACTGTTTCAGCTTTAGGCTCCTTTGCCTAACCATTTCCTGTGCAAAACATGAGTATTTAATGGAAGACATTATGGGTGAATAAGTTAATTCCTTAAAATACTTTCACTGTTCAGTTTTGCCGGCTATGAAGAACTGATAAGGATTTTTCTTAAGTATTGCACTTCAGAGAGAACAAACATGGGTTTACATAAATGCTTCTAGAATTAAGAAGTGGTATCTAAAAATGGATTTTTAATTGTGAGTCTGGAGAAAAGATGATTTTAAGAAAGAATATTTTAGAAAAAGTATTTTTTAAATGGTCCCAAGACCCTCTTTATGTAGTAAGAGAACATGCACCAATTGTGTGAATGTTGTTTTTAGTGGAAAGGAAATATATTGGATGCATGAGATGGTACTGCTGTGAAGAGTCAAGCCTGAGATGAGCCTTCATTAAAGTGAGTGAATTGTAAAGATCAGAGTCAAACACAAAGGCAAAAATCAAACACATGTCACACATTTCAGTGACTTTTTATTATTACTCTTAGAAAATAAAATAATAAGATGTTTATAGACTGGAACTGTTCTGAATGTGCGCACTTGCTCTTTCAGAAACGAACACAGTGTATCCAGCAATAAAGGCAGCGTGTTGCTTTTTTTACATAGTGATAGGGCTTTGAACAGCCTCCTCACATTTTATGGGACCCTGTCTGTCAACGCTAGCGTCTGCTCTTTTTAGTTTCGTTTATGAACGAATGTGAGACATGAACAGCCTGTCAAAAGGCTAAAGCCTGCTGGTGCTGATGCACCTTCTTGAAAGAAAAGTCCAGTTCTTCTTTACCTCTGCAGGAACATATAGTGTTGAATGCTGAAAAGGCTGTTTCAGAAGGATAAGTAGATGGTAGGTTGTGTCAGTCTGGTGGTCAGGGATGCAGCAGGATTAGTGTTGATGCTGTTTGGTTTGGGTTTTAGAGGCTGTGCCAAAGCCATGGTGCCTGGATAAAGAGCCCATCTGATATCTCCTGTTTCAGTGTGGTCTGCAGCTGGCACCCCACCCCATACACGCAGGCGAGGAGTGAATCAGAAAGACAAAGACAAACACTCCTCTCAGCACAAAGGTGTTGATGTATGGCAGATTGTTTTGTGTGTTTATAGCCGTCAGTTGCCAGATTCTCCTGTCAGTCAAATTTCAAGGTTTGACCAATATTACTGCAACATGAGGAAGCTGTTCGAAGCCCATGTTTTGGAGAAGCACATTTAATAAAATAGTTTGAAATCAGCCACTCTCCAGTCACACAGATCATATGCAAAGCTTCAAATGCAGCCTAGTTTTATGCAAGTAGTGCATTTCCTGTTAACACAAAAAGTTACTTGCATTGTGGATGCAATGGAGTGACTTATGTAAAGAACATCTTTGGAGTCTTGTGAGAAAAATCAATGTCATCTTCAGGGATATGCAACACAGGTCATGGCCATGAAGCATTTTCCCCCTTTCTCTGCTGTGATTGATTTCAATCACTGACTTTGTTTTCCATTTCACAGTGCTGCACTGCAGGAGATGTGAGATTAGACTAATAGATTGTGTTTTGTACATCCAATGATCCTAGTCAGATCATTTGTCCAGTTTTAGCTGTTCTCAGCTTTCAGATGAGTTGCACCTTTTCACATTTTAGGGTGCTGAAGGCTGACGAAGAGATCATACAGCTGTTAAAAATGTAGCAAAATGGTCACAATTAGATTAGTCGATTCTGAGGTGTTCATACACCTTCTTACCTAAACACTGAAGTGCCCTACTGCAGTGAAATTAGCCTTGGTTATCCTGGAAGTGACTTAGAGATCCCCATATACTCCCTTATTCTTATTCTCTATTCACACACACACACACACACACAACATGCAGTCTCTCTGTGCGCGGGCGCGGGCGCGGGCGCGCGCTCTGTTCAGGATGACATCATCGGCGCGGTGTTACTCACAGCACTTGATGAGCTGGTAGTGAGACATGCTGTCTGTGTGCTCGCGCTGCAGCTACAGCTTCCCTCCAGCCGCGCCGCGCGCCGCTCCCTGCATCCCTTCCAGCGCCCGCAGCTCAGCCTCCACCGGTACCCTCTCCCTCTCCCTCTCTCTCTCTCTCTCTCTCTCTCTCTCTCTCTCTCTCTCTCTCTCCCTCTCTCTCTCTCTTCCTCTCTTCCTATCTTGCTCACTCTCTTGCTTTCCAGCTCTCTCCCGTTCGCTCTCTTTCTCCCCGCTCCACGGTCTCTGCATGCTGTTTATATGCCGATTAAACCTTGTCATTGCTTCCTCCTCTTCCTTCAGGCAAAGATTGGCTGATAAAACGTCCATCTAGAAATGTTGGGTATCTGCTGATGGTTTAATCAGAATTTCTCACTCATCACAAAGCACACACCTTATCAGGAGTCTCTGTCACTAAAGTCAGATTGAAACTGTGATAGTTTTTTGGGTCAGTCCCTTTCTCTCTCTGGAGAATGGATAATCCAGAAAACCTCAATATTTGCTGCTATATTTGACTAAATCACATGTTGGTTTGTGCGGGCGTATGTATCTGAGCTGGTGTGTTATCCTATTATGGTTTCCTCAAAATCGTTTTCTTACCTTTCGCTCAGCCGTGTGAGAGCGCGACAGGAGCATCTGCTGCTCTTTGAATGCAGAATGTGAAAATCAATCCCAGTGGTATTGTTTTATGTTCACTTCTTGAATGCTGATTTGAGTTGTTTTTTGGAACGGGTCTCAGACTTTCATTGGATTTGTATTGAATGTTGTGCTGTCCACCATGATAAATTTGATGACATTCACAGATATGAAAAGAAGTGAGTAAAAGCTGCTTTTTGATTTCAGCTCTTGAGCGTGAAACAGGACATTGACTGTAGATAAACCTGAGTTTCATATCACAGCTTAAAATGCTGTGGAAAAGGCATAAATAGCCATGAAAAATGGCAGCAAGTGTCTGTGTCAGTTTCTTACACCTGGGTTAAAGTTTTAGCTGGGACTAAATTTCTGTGTCAATGGAAAGCAATAATTGGAAATAACTTTAGTCTAGGCTGTGGGCAGGTAACCTCCTCTAAAGCATTAGAATAAATACCAAGTTAAAGTAAACCTAATTGTCTAGAATGCTGTTAGGAGAAGCAGTTTTAGATCATATTTATAATTCCGTTTAATGTAAATGCAAACAGGTCTTTGTCTAACAATCAATTTCAATCAAACTTCACTCCAGCACTCATCCATCTATAATATAATATAATATAATATAATATAATATAGTATCCCTGCGATGGGCTGGCGACCTGTCCAGGGTGCGTCCCCTGTCCTCGCCCTGTGTGCTCTGGGTTGGACGCCAGCACTCCCCCGCGACCCCGTTTGGGACAAGCGGCAGATAATGGATGGATGGATGGATAATATAGTATAGTGGGCAGTGGTGGCCTAGTGGTTAGGATGTTAGCTGGATGACCGGTGGATCAGGGGTTCGAACCCCTTCCCAATGGGTTGCCCTGAGGTACCCTTGAGCAAGGTGCTGTCCCTGTCTCGCTCCTCCCTGTGATAGGCTGCCAACCCGTCCAGGGGTGTGTGCCCCCCTGTCCTTCGTGCTGTGTGTGCTGGGTTGGACTCCAGCGTGACCCCGTTTGGGACAAAGCGGCAGATGATTATGATAATATAATACCTGAGTGTATTAGTGCTCCTGATTTGTAGAAAATTACAGATGTCACAGTTAGGTGTTTAAAGACACAGTATTCTATTTCTTTTCAAGCTCACTGGAGCTGGGTTGACAAAGAATCATTTACAGCGATCTTTCAGCAGATATAGGTACTGAAGTGGGTGAGTTCTGATTGGCTGTTTTGATAAATCTCTATTGAATAGACTACCCTGTAGTGTGAGTCTCTTTGTGGACACTTATTGTTTGGGATTTTTTATTTTTCATATACAGATATGTAATGAGCCAGGCAGCTTCCTGTTTATGTGTGACGAGTCAATAAGAGAGCTGTCACATATCTACACTTCCTCTGGGCTTACACACCTCGCTGAGAAAGAGCAGATGCCTTTGTTGCACAGAACAAAACCCGAAGAGACTAGTCTTTCAAATTTTGAAGAATGAAATCGGCAAGGGTCCTCTGCCATTCTTTTTGTGCTCTCATTGTTGTTCGGATTGTTGCTTGGTCTGATCTTTAGAGCACCATTTTGACAGCAAGGAACAACCTAGGAGATGCACATTTATACAAACTCAGTACTGCTATGTGCTCAGATCTCCACCATTCTAACATCTGCTTGAGAAAGCCGACGTCAGGCATTATGTCCTCTTCATTACTGTGTTCTGTCTTAGCTAATAGCTCTTAATTATCTCCTCAGGATGGTTCTCTTTCTTTAGCACAAATTAAAGAAAATTATATAGTGTGTTCTGTACTAGACAGAGTAGTTAAAAGGTTCCAAACATCAGATGTGCCAGCGGGTTGCATAACGTGGCTGTGCTTTTCAGTAGATACAATATTTACCATGCCTGCGTTTACAGACGCTTTAAAATGTCACAGCAATATATATTGAGGGTGATATTGACATTATATATGTTTGATTATATGTTTGGCAGGTTATATTATTATGCTGTTGAATAACGTACTGCTGGAAGAATGTAGTATGAATGTGCAGAAGCTTTAGCAAATAACCTTCTGTTATAAAGTGTTGCTTGGATAACTGCTGAAAACTGACAGGTAAGACTGCAATATTAAAAGTTCACATTTTTAAGCACGTTTGCTTTCATCGTTGTCGGCTCTTTCTGGCCAAATTTGATTTCAATTTCTGAATCCACGGCACTTTAATTAAATAATTAGAATGAATAATTTGGTCAATAAAAAATGCCAGCAAGGCTAAAACATTTATTGTTTTAATTCACAAATTTTTTACTGCTTTCAGAATGCTTAGATAACTTTTCCAGCTTTTCAAGGAAAGTGTCCAAAATGCAACGGCAGGGAAAAAATAGCAGCGAACAGGTGGGACGAGAATCCAGTTTTTCAGGTAAACACCCAAAATATTGAAAGCCAGGCTGGTATAAAAACCCATCATTCCAAAACCAAGGAACTGCTGACTTCTCCTTTGTTGCTATGATTCTACAATTTTTCTGGTAAGGCCTTAATAAAAAAAAAATAGTGGCTTTAACATGGAAAAGGTTGTGTCTCTGTGCATGCCAGTTAACTCTATAAGCATATTATTTACATTAATGTTATTATTTAGAATGCTGCCCTAATAGTATAGCTCTTTAGCTGGAAGAATAGGGTCAATCTCATGTTATTGTGCATGGACTTAAACTCAACACAAGCCTTCTAGGGTTTGCCAGCTGATGATTTTGGTTTATATATATATATTTTTTGCATAGTCTCCTTATAGATTATAGATAGACTTCCAGACTGGATTTTAAAGCTTCTGAAAGGGAGACGATAACAAATAAGCTCTTAGTCGAACGGCATCACTACCCTTGTTAACTAATGGTGAGTTTACACCACTCCTGCTGACACTCGTCTCTACAGGGTGATGATTCTTGCCCTTTTGGTACCTGACATTCCATGAAAACTCCCAATAATTATTTTGTCTGTTGATTCTGCAATGAGATGAACAAAGGATGAAAGAGAGCGAGAGCGAGAGAGAGAGAGAGAGCAATGTTTATTTGTGAGGAATCCAATTCATGAACATGATTGAGTGATATGATAGAGGAAAGAGCCGGAGCAGTAGGTGAAGATGGAGCGAAAGTGATTTTGTACAAACAGTACATCTTTTGGAAATTTTGCTTTTGTTATCTCTCTCTCTCTCTCTCTCTCTCTCTCTCTCTCTCTCTCTCTCTCTCTCTGTCACTCACTCTAACCGCTCTTTTGTAGCAAAAACAGTAATACATTCTCTTTATTACTTACTTCTGAATGTAGTTTATTATTTAACAAGTTCTTTCCCATCTGCAATCAGCATTCAGATACTGGAACCCTGTAGTGTAACTGTAGCACTGTAGTGTAACTGCAGTGTAACTGTAGCACTTCACATTGTGTCTTACATAACAGGCATTTGAGTGCTGCTTTCAGGTTCAGCAATCAATAGACCTTGCTCTGAACAATTTAGGGTGAAATAGAAGCAATTGTCCTGTCTTTCACGTTGTTAGACCTTTGAGATTTTATCTGAACCACAAACAACAATCTGTCAGGTATGTTAGTATTTTCTGCTTGCTCTGCTGTGTACTCTTTGGAAATGGTGAAGTTCCCTTTAGGAGCTGTAACCGATGCAGGGCATCTTTTTAAGCCTGGGTGATAACAGGATAGAATGGGATCTGAGTTCAGTCCCTCAGGGATTTGGAAACATATCTTTGCACCAACTGCAGTTCTGCCTGGCTGAACTCATTTAAAATCCTAAACTCCCTACTGCCCACTCCTTACTCTGTATCCAACATAATCATGAAACTAAAGTAAAAATGAAGAACAAAAAAAGCAATGTTCCCTACAATTTTTGAAAAACAAGGACAATCCATGGTTGACTGAGATCCCAGAAAGGATTTTCCCAGGTTATGAGATTTCAAAAAGCATGATTTTCTACTTGGCAAGAGAAAGAAAAAAAAAAAAGTTTGTCTTTCAAATGAAATGCTCAAGTCTCATGTCTGTGATTGTGGTACAGGAGAAAAGGAAAGACGGAGAGAATTGAGAGAAACAGTGAGAGCAGTGGCAGATGTTTACTTGTGAGGAATCTGTTCCATGAACATAATGGAGTGATGTGTTATAGGAAAGCGTCGGAGACAAAGAAGAGAAGAAAGTGACTTTGTATGAACAGTAAATCTTTTGTCATTTTTATTTTTATTGTGTATTTAAAGACAAAAAATTAAGCCGACATGTGCACCCCATAGTGCAGAATGCATTGTTGTATCTTGTAACCGGCATTTGAGTGTTTTTCTCTTATTCAGCGATAGATATGACTTGCTCTGAATAACCTATTGCGAAATAAAGGCAACTTTCCTATATTTTATATTTTCATTTTTCATTCTGACAGGAGATGCTTATTTGCACAACTCTCTCCACCCCCTAAAAATACAACCATGCATGCAGGTTCATTACAATGAGCTCATTATGGAACAGGCTCCAGGCTCATTTGTAAGCAGTGATGCAGTCTATATGTAATTTAGGAGAAGCATGTTTTAGAGATGAAGCAGAGTAAGACTTCCAAGACTTGTGCTGGTCCAAAACCTCCATCACACCACCCCAGTTCACCTATTTTCCCTCAGCTGCTTGCTGCTTGTGGCTCATTGTGGCTTTTCTTGCATTCCACTTTGTGCCTTTTCATCATTGTCTGTGCCTCATTCTTTTACACACACACATATATATATATGTTCTGTACTCTTCAGGTATTCCCAACCCCTCCCTGCTCTCGGTTCTCAGCTTATCCTGCTCTTGCTTGCCCTTTCTCCTTCTCTCTCCCTTTTCCATTACCTGGTTTCCATGGAAACTCCACATATAGTTCCAGCAGCCTGTTTGCCATTTTCCAACGTCAGGTTGTGTGTTTCGCCCACTCCTGCATGCAACCACCAGTGGAATGAAATCCAATAGATTAATACAGAGCAGAGGGAGAAATGTGTTACCTTTATAAGACTAAAATGTCAAATACCCCACACTCCTTTAATGAACGATAGTAATGTAACTCTATTGCACAAAACTCATTTCATTACAGCTACATTTATAGCATTTAGCAGACACTCTTATCCAGAGTGACTTCCATGTACTAATTACAGGGACAGAGACGCTCAGGGTTAAGGGTCTTGCTCAGGGACCCAGTGGTGCTAGTGCCAGAGGTGGGATTCGAACCTGGGACTTTTTGAGCCATAGGTCCATAGGCAAGTACCCAAGCACTAGACCACTGCCACCACCCTTTAGCTGTAGCTAAATATACCAAGTAATAGATGCCAGTAATCTGTGATGTCAGAATACTGATGGGTATTGTAGCTTGTTCAAGGGTACTCCAGTTGCCATAGGATAGCATTACTGAGAAACCACCTTTTCAACGGCACGCTGGATTTAAGAGTACAACTATTAGACATTTACATTTGCAGAATTTAGAAGACTTCCATGTCCTAATCACAGGGACAGTCCCCGTGGAGCAATACAGGGTTTTCAATAAGGGTTTTGCTCAGGAACCTTTATGAAATAAGGGTTTTAAACCTACTTTTATTTACATAAAAATAATTTTCTGTTTATTGATGCACAGTCATAAAACATTATTTGTGTGACCCTGAAGTGAATATATGCACTCGGAATATATAATTAGATAAACAGACCAAACAACCATACATGTGTGTTTCTCAGATGCATAACTCACGGTGCTGTACACCAGTGCACATTGGTATTAAAGACACAGAAATCTGTTTCACTGGAAAATTTCTCATGTAAAAATACTGCATATCTAAGTGCATCTGTTAAAGCGCCATAGTATCAGGTCTAGTGCGGTAAGTGCTCCAGAAGAAAATACGAGTATATGACTGTACGTGTGACAGGGGTGCTGGGTTCAGAGGAAGTGTACATATACTCTTGTACATGAAGAAAACATTCTAAAGTGTCACATCCAATAGTAGGACAGAGTCTCAGGCTATAAAAGGCAACAGAGGTTGAGTGTTCCTGATGACCTCTATTTGTTCACGGTCACTAATGTGCTGGTAGTCCCCTAAGGTGCCCTATACTTAACCCACTAACAGATGTGCCTGAGAGGCTCTGGAGAGCCATGTAAATTGTAAATGGACTCTCTCTCTTTCTTTCCACAGTCAGCAGAAAAAAAAAAGTCCTCCTTTGACCGTGGATGTTGTGCGCGTTTTCCAGCTTCATGCTGAAACAGGACTCAAAATCTCCCCCAGTCCTTAAGATTTAATTTGATCTGATTACAACAAATAGAATGGGACGTAACAAGGGAGTCTAACACCTTCCTGGTTTCTCTTGAACGTGTAGATCAGGGTAGATAACATTTGTATTATTCAATTATCTAAATACCAGGTAATATGGGCATTTCTTAACCCCCTGAACCCGAGGATTATTATTCAGTTTAAATTTAAGACCCTTTTATTCCTACGGTTAATTATTCATCTCCCTTGAAGCTGATTTGTAAGTTATGGCTTATGGGGTTTAGGGAGGCTGACTTAACCATCCAGAATTGCTTAGTTCAGCAAGGACCAAGCGCCTGGTCGGTGAGTGACGGTGAAGGATAGAGGACGTGTTGCCGTGTCAGAGGAACTGTGAGATGCCGCTCATTAGTGGTAAGGGACTTCTTCAGGCCCTGAGAAATTAATTAAGCAGCCTGTCTGCTAATGACTGCAGATCGGCCTGCTTGATTAACTGTAGCAAGCATCGGGCCGTTCTCTGCTTTGACAGGAACAGTGCTGATTGAGGTAGATTACGTTGAGATCTCTGTATGACTTACTGCAAGCAATTCAATTTTACGCCATTATGGTTTGCAACTGGTTTTAATCAAGCAGCTGTGTTTAACCATGAATGCTGCATTGTTCTTGGGATATTTTTTCTCTTTGGTTGGTCATTTTTTCATGTACGATGTTGGGATGTGTGAGCATTTGTCTAGAAGGTTAAAACAAACAAACACTGCTTCAAACTGCGGGTGCAGCTTGGTGTTTTTATGTAGCTTGAGGCCTTTTCCATGCTGGTACAGAGTGGTGGTTCAAAGAAGGGAATTTCTGTCTTGGCTAAAAACCATTATATGTTATTTTGAAGCAACTGTTTAAAGGTTGAATGGAATGTTAACAAAAAAACCCACAAAAAAACAATAAATTCAGGTTTGTGTTTAGTTACACTCTTGAAAATGCATCAGCTCAAGGGATCTTTGGAAATATAGTACATAACCTGCAGTTAGCAGTCAATATTTCTAGCAAGCCCTTGTTCTGGAGTTGTTTTGCTTTTTTTACTCATCTACAAACCTGATCCAGCTCACTGTGTACTTATTGCAGAGGTACTAAGTTGAATCAGGTGTCCCATATAGGAACCCCTGCTGTATGAAGAGCTGCAGTCAGTCAACACATTCGAGTCTTTGTTTTTAGCTGTACAGAGCTGCTGTTTTTCACAGAATTTGACCTGGAAGTTGAGAGAGGGAGTTTAGTATTCAGTGCTTTGTGGTCATTATTAAAGCTGGGCAATTTTTTTCTGTTGCTTAGTCAAAGACTCACAATGAATTTTGGTGTACATTTGGTTACGGCAGTTATCTATGATGACAGGTTGAGAAGAAAAAAAAAAGATTTTCTCATTTCATTAGAATTTTTGCTAACATTCTGAAAACAGCTTTGCAAAAGTTAGTGTTAAAGAACTAATTTGTGTGTAGAACATGACTCAGTTGAAATGGAGGCAACTATTTGTCACTGTGAAACACAGCAGAGCACAGCACACCATAACCAAATGCATTATTTGCATCTTACCCATTCACAACATGCGGCAGGGGGCAGCTATGTCATGGAGTAGTGATGGGGACGGTACCTTGCTCAAGGGTACCTCAGGATTCAAACCCACGACCTTCTAATCCTGCGCCCAGTCCCTAACCACTAAGCCCCCACGGCCTAATTGTAGATGATCTAAGGGATGTTCTTCCTTTACACTTTCCTTTAGTTAAATGCAAGGTATTGCTTTTTGCTATAGAGACATTTAGTAGTGATCTAACATGTATATAGAGTGTTCTTGCAATCATGAGGGTGTTTAGTAGTACCTGTTACAGTGTACCAGCAATTTAAAAAATGAGCATATTGCTGAGCCAGAACACTGTAAAACGTCTCATAAATATGAAGAGATCATCTGCATAAACACCTCCCACTCACACCACTCACACCACTTACAGATTCAAATTAGGGGTGTTTTGCAGATGTGCCTACATCCAATTGATAAGCAGATCAATAACCAGGCAAGCGGACTGTGAGCCCAGAACATAACTGCCCGATCCAGCTGTTTGGAGACCAAACCATGCTGTTGGAAGAACATCTGTTTGAGGTAATGACCACTTTAGCAGAGCCGCCCCCATGGGGGTCATAACATTTCAGCACAGTGGGAAAGGGGGATGTATAACCAGGCCAATAATGGCTTAATTAACTGAAGCAATTAACCCTCGCTCACTGTGCTTCAGTGTTCAGGCTCTTAAGCTTCAAAAAAGTCATACATATATCAAATTGCTTCTCATGGTAAAGTGGTGAGGTCTTCTAGAAAGTCAATATTGATAAGATATTGACTTTGATCGCCGTATATTCTTCATTAAGGAGAACGCTTACACCAGAAGCCACCAGAAGAGTTGTCTGGAGTGATTTGTTATCTATGTGGTGAAAATTGCCATTCAACATAAGTCCTAATAAGATATTGCCATCACCATGAGTGACAAAATGCCTTGTATTGAGGGTCCAAACCTAATTTTGTGCACTGAAAAGAAAGCTAGTTATCTCTCAATAGCCTCTGATTGCTTTGACATATCAGGCAGTATTCTTTTTTTACAGCTCACATTCATTCTCATTTCCTCTGCAGAACCTACATTTATTTTTATTTCCCTGTATTGTCAGCTTGTGTAATCTCGCCTGGGGTTCCATTTCCTATTTGAGATCACTTGGTGAGCTTGCAGATTCAGCTAATCAGCTCTTAAGCTCTCCACATTCATCACAGCTCCATTTTGGTGCACACATGCCATGGTTGCAGTTGCCACTTTCAAGGAACAGAACATATAGACGTAAGGGGTAAAGATGATGGAGCATTTGCTTTCTGATCCTTCACCCTGTCATGAGTAATCGAGGATGCGTGGTTGAGTTCAAGTTGACTTGTTTACTTGAAGCATTTCCATCCAAACCCTAGATGAGATAATATTGGTTCACTTTGACCCTTGTTTATAATGTATCTCAATATCGTATTTTTTATATAGATTTTTCACGCTACATCTACCCCTTAAACTGTGTGAACATTTTATGATGAATGGACGAGAAGAAATGCTAAAAATGCTTGGAATAAAATTAGTTTGCATTTATTTGCAAGAAATCTATTTCATTTATGCAAAAAATGCATTGCATATCTGTACATTTAAATGCATGTCTCTATATATGTTTATATATGAAAAAATTTGATGACCTGCACTTAACGCTGCAAAGGCCAAACTGGTTTAATAACTTACTACAAGTTTTATTTGGCTTTGTTTAGAGATCAATATTACAATGCACAAAAAGTATTTGTTGTTAACAAAGTCAATAGGAATTATTTTGAAGTGAAAGTGACTATCTGTCATTGTGAAAAATAGCACACAGTGAACTACAACAAACAAATAAATGCAACCTCTGCTTTTAACCCAAGCACACTTATCTCAGGGCAACTTGAGGCCACTACTGCCCCAGTTTGACAATATTCATTTGATTGCATAATCTGGAACACTTTCATAGTGAGTCAGGTTTCGGCTGCTTATACATTAGCCTGCTCACCTCATTTCTTTTACTGAAAACAACTGAAAAGAAGTAAAAAACAATAATAATGAAGGATCTGTATGGGTATTCTAAAAGTTATGGAATTTCTAGCATTGTAACCATGTATGTATGTAACATCAGTAAAAATATCACCAACATAATAATGATAATAATATCTGCCAACATGTGGATCCTTGTACTAAAATGAAATATAATTTTTTAAATGCGTTGTATTCATATTCAAGATTAATACTAAATTAACTAAAAAATAACTTTTCTAAATATCGATTGGAGACGTTCACTTTTACAGCTTTTTATGAGCTTATTAGTCCTTCGACTGAGTAGTAACATGAAATATAAATAGAGAATGCTTGAGGAACATGCACACAATTGTGGCAGATTTAGCAGGCCTAGAGGACATCATCACATCACATGACAGAACATTCCGTGACTGCGAGTGCTTGGAGAACAGTCATGAGTCTGTTGAGTCTCATCAGTCTGTTGAATGCTCTCCAGTATTAATTACTGACTCAATAGGGTGTGTTTCATGTAAATTTTATGTATATGAGGGTAAATTGGGACATTTAGTCTGCAGTCTATATGTAAATAAGATACTGGCTAGCTGATGTTCGACAACGCTAAAGCTGATATAGTTGCAGACTATATACTATACTATATACACCACTCACTTCTGTCACATAGCAGTTTTTAGAAGTCAGATATGATTAGTTTATATCTCATTCTGGACAATCAAATCTGCTCTTCTTTCTCATGTTTTTGTCCCCCACTGATTTCTGTGCTTTGCATGCATGGCTTTTTGAGAAGAACTTGCCCATTGCAAACCATTTTATATTTATTTCAAGGTGGTGATATAGTTTTAACCACATCTGAAATACATGAAAAGCTACTGTTTGTAGACACCTGTTCCACTCCGCTTCTAAAATATGGTGCATTTCATTAAGCCTTTCCCCTTTTATTAGAAGTGTGAGGATTTGATTTCATAAGAACGTCAGTGAAGGATTTAATGGACGATTTATTCTGGATCTCAAGCATCACTCTTCATCACTCAACATCACTCATCCTCAAGGCATTAGATGAGGCTCCATCACCCCAGTGGACTTTTGTGAAAGTGAAAGTGACTACTCAACATTGTGAAGACAAAGCTAATTGAACCACAATGAAGTGCGTTCTCAGCGTTTATCCCATCACTCACACAGTGCAGCAGTGGGCAGCCATATCCAGCACATGGGGAGCAATGATGGGGAGGGTACCTTGCTCAAGGGTACCTCAGGGCAACCATCTGGTCTGGGACTTGAAACCATGACCTTTCGATTATGGGCCCTAGTCCCTAACAACTAGGTGACTGCTGTCCCTGAAATAAAGACCAAAGCTGGATTACCCTACATGCCTTTAGCTGCTAGTTATGGGTCCCGTTCTTTTGGCTGTGCCTTTCTTTGGTGATTATACATACTGTACATACATACACATACATGTGCAGCAGAATACCGTTATCAACAATGTGCACACAACCAAGTAAATCGTTCACACTAGAAGTTCTGTATGGATACTTCTGAATGCGTGTCTAACAAAATGTTCATGAAAAAATATACACTGAAACGACTGACATCTGATATTCTATTCATTATTTCTTCAGAGGCAATAGCAGGTCTCCTTCCTCATCTCAGGTCAACATCTTCAACATCTGATTGTGGTCACTGGCTGTCAGTAGTGTTTTAGACATGCTCCTGTTAAGCCTGGTCTCAGAGGGAGTGACATTTGATGCTCTGTGTAGTGTAGTATTCTGGGCAGTGGGCCATGGCATTGTAATAGAAGAAGGCTTCAGGGTTGGGTTCAGCATGAGGAGGCACTGAAGCAATGTGCACCACTGTTTCTTCATCAGCAACACTCTAGGGATTTTAAGTGCTTCTTTAGGGACAGCAGGGGCCTGTGTTTGTGTTTGTGTGTGTGTGTGTGTATTTTTCTGTAGACTTGTTGAGCATATTAAATTGCATATTATATATGACATAACGTAGCAGCCATGTATTAGAGAAGGACTATATTTGAATGCTGTAAATGTTACCCAAAAATAAGATACCATTTTAGTTATTTTTCATTTTTATTCTTGGTAAAAGGAATTAGTCTAAATAGAAAAAAAAACATAGCATAGGCTGAAGCAAGCAGCTGATGGAGGATCTGACACTAAAAAGATCACAGAAAACTCTAACTATTCAAATTAAAGATGAGATAACTAAACACTTCCTGCCTGTAAATTTCACTGCCCAAAAAAATCATTCCTGGAATGGAAGGAGAGGGAAAAAAAAGTGTCTGACAAAATCTAAACCATGTCCACAAGGCTCTGCAGTGACTAAACTGGAAGAAAATCTCTAAATCCTGACCCTAAGTCAAGAAGATGAAGACTGTGATTTTAGCCAAAGGAGCTCTTACTAAGTACCGACTTAAAGAGAGCTCAAACGTTCAGACAAGCCTCATTTACATTTTTCTCCCAAAGCTTTTAAAAGTATGTCACAACTGAGTTCGTCCTATGTACAGGTGGTTTTAACTTTTTGAAAACGTATTATGTATTTTGAGTTGGCCAATCAATGTATCCAACAAAGTTCTTGTTGTCCTGTAATCTGTAATGTAATCCACCGCCCGCAACCCTAGTCAGGACAAGCAGCTCAGAAAATGAGCGATTGAGCTTTGGTGTAGCAACCGTCTGCATCCCTGGTTAGGATCTGTTGCTTAGATGATGAATGGCTGCCGTATGTTTTTGCTCTTTCTTACAAACAACAGTGTCTGACATTTTGGTGAGTAAGGAAACATGGCCAGATATCACCAGCAATGTCTGGGCATATCATTTACATTTAATCAATCTCTTGACCCTTGAGGGGGTCATCGGACATCTCTGAGTTAATGCAATAATGGAGCGACCCGCTACACAGCATCATAATCAAATGCATGACATGCACAGATGTCCTCTACGAGCTAAGAGACATGTATTTCCCTCTGTGTGTGTCTGTGCTGCTGCAGTGCTGAGGCTGCTGAAGGAGGGAGTTGACCTGAACACACTTCTCTCCTCTGGAGGCTCCTTGCTCCATCTGGTAAGAACACACTCTGATACACACTCTCCCAGTAGAGCTGTCTTCCAGTATCTCTCTCTCTCCCAATCTGCTTTGCTCCCAGATGCACCTGATCTACACTAGTCATTTTCTCTCTCTCTCTCTCTCTCTCTCTCTCTCTCTCTCTCTCTCTCTCTCTCTCTCTCTCTCTCTCTCTCTCTCTCTCTCTCTCATTTCATCAATTTTCTTGCCTCATCTTAAGTCATATCAGCTTGACATCTCCATTCACTTGTCAGTGTGAAGATGTTCTCTCTTGTAATGACATATATACATGTACAGTACTGTGCAAAAGTTTTAGGCAAGTGTGAAAAAATGCTGTAAACAAAGAATGCTTTCAAAATGGCAGTGTTCATCATTTATTTTCACCAATCAACAAAATGCAGTGAATGAAACAGTAGAATCTAATCAAACTAATATTTGTGTACACCTGCTCTTCAAAACAGCACTGCTCCTTTCAGGTACACTTGCACACAGCCGTGGAAGGAACTCGGCTGGTAGGTTGTTCCAAAACATGACGGTGTTTCAACCGTAACAATATTGATGATCAGCACCTGTTTGCAAACTGGTTGATCATACACCTAATTATAATCCCACAGAATCCCTGACTTTGTGCAAGTGTACCTAGGAAGAATTTATGCAGTTTGAAGGCAACAATTAAATATTGATCTGATTTACTTTTTCTTTGGAAACCTAACTTGGCATTTCTTTGTAAATTGATAAAATAAATAATCATTTTTATATTTCTCTGAAAGCATTCTTTGTTTACAGCATTGTTTCACACCTGCCTAAAAATAAGGCCATACAGTACTGTATATATATATATATGCGTCATAATCAAAGTTTTGAATTACACATTGCTGCATTTTATAGCATAAAATATTACATATGCCACGTGTTCAATTTTTCAATTTTTTTCAAATTTTTCAAATAAAAATACCAATTGTCAACAAAACTTTTATTTGCTACTTCATTTAAAAGAGCACTGATCTGACTTAATCGTTCAAGCCACAAAATTGCAACACAGATAAGATGACCAACAATATTAAAATTGGCTGTGCCCATTCCGGCTGTGCTCCAGTTTTTGTGCATCAGGATGATTCCACTTGATCCTCGCTTGCAGGTGTCGCTTATGACAAATCTGTTTAAGCGCAGAGGTGTCGATGAAAGAGTGTTTCTAACTGCAGGATGAAGCACCTTGACTGCTCCCATGTATCGCTCTGCGACCACGCCAGCAGGTTCTGCTGCTGCTTCTGGTGAGGAGTGTGTATATGAACACATACTTGCTTCTTTTTCTTAAAACAAATTCCTACCGATAATTGTTCTTAACTTGCTTTTGCCTTGGAAATATAACATTTATATAACAAGAAGTGTCACAAATTGTTCTTTGAATGATGCTGTAGGACAGTTCCTAAATAACTGTGTTTATGGAACAGATAGTGAGCTTTAAAGAACCTGTTATAAGTATAAAGAACCTTCAAAAATATTTAAGATTCTTTTCCAACAGTTCATATAAGGCAGTCAGAAACGAGTTCAGTGTGATTGAACAGAGGTCTGTTTCTAAAGATCTTGTTTTTAAGAGGAATTGCTCTTCACATTCACAACCATCTCTTTACAAAACAGGCCTTAGCAGTTTACTGGAGCTGCAAATCCTCCGCGAACAGTTCTGAGCCATGAGTTTATCCTGATACAGTTCCCATGTTTTTATTGCATGCCTGGGCTCTCTTCCCTTATTCAATAATTTTTATTTGTCCTCGCTATCATTTTAATGTTCTCCATTAGTTGATGTTGTGTACTGAACAATGAAAAAGTGAAAATAACAAAAAGATTTAAAGTGCTAACTCACTCACCCAAGGCTCCTCAGCAGGATATTGTAAACAATGAGATGCTACAGATTACACACACCAGGAATGTGTGTGTTTGTCAGTTTGTGTATGTCTGACATTACATTCTTGAGCCTGCACGCCTATGACAGCGTGTTGGCGACTGCATGCGTGGCATGATCTCATCCACGATTGTTTTTGCCTATAATTGCAGAAGGTGCTTTTGATAGTTTAGCGAATCGTACTGATTTACCTTACTAGAGCATCAACTAGTAAAGCACAGAGGAACAGAGGCTGTCCAGCGCAAGCCCAGCACAGCTCTAGCATGCTTGCTACGTTATGTTTGCAGTAGTCATGTTGTTGAAACTTCTGGAGCAGTATACGCACAGAAAAAGTATGCACACATTCACAAACATACGACGCTCCGATTCACACATCTTACACCAAGGTTCTGTCAGAGGAATGTCAGACATGTCAGGGGAAATGAATATAATCCTCACAGAGTGAGGCGAGCAGACACATGCAGACGGGACACGGATTTGCCTGGGCAGATTGAAGGCTCTCAGCCAGATCTAATGTCAGGTCACACACGTACAGATGTGAAAACACACAGCTTGAACTGTTTGAGACTGTTTTTGCAGGGATTGTGGTGATCAGACTGGAAAACATGCTGAATTTTTTTACATGGAATATGCATCAGTTGCTCAACAAAGATTTTAGTGGCATCCCTTAAAAACAGATTTGTAAAGTATCATGTAGTAAATGCTTGACACACTGTGTGTGTTCATCAGTATTTAGATATTTATTAATTCTGGATTTTTGCTTTTAGTTCTTACCACAGGTTGGTTTCAGCAAAGTAAGTGCTTAGGAAGGAGTTACCCTGCAGTATCAGAATGTCATGTGGGTTCAAATCAGAGACCAGCAGGGTTGCCCTGAGGCACCCTTGAGCAAGGTACTCACCCCTATCACTGCTCCCTGGCACTTCACTGTCCACCCATGTGTGTAAGGGTAAAATGCAGAGGTGTTTGGCTCTCGCTAGCTCACTGTAATTTCGCCACTGTTACATTTAGTCACTACTTTCATTGCCCACTTGCAACCTGGAGTGGAGAACACTGTGTCCATCCATCCATCCGTTATCTTAGTTTATCCTAACTAAATTATGGGGATTCTGCACCTATCCCAGTGCTTGGATAAAAATGGAAAATCCATCACCAGACCAGCTCAGTGGGAGAATGCGCATCGCCCAATTTCTCTTACATCAGCTTCCAAATGCCCATAGCTACAAGCATCATAGTAAAACAGTTTCCATGAGTCACAGAGATAACAATTTTTGATATATTATTTTTATCATCTGTACACACATTTTAACGCATATTATAACCATTGTACTAATAGGTAGATAGTTGTAGTTAAAATTATTTCAGTACTGCACCCACATGTGTGTGTGTGTGTGCATATATGATGGTGATTTAGTTTGGAGGAAACAAGATATTTTAGATTTGTGCCATTTCAAAGAGAACCTTTCTGTGGAGAGTTTCCAATGGTGTGTGGATTAAAGTGTTTTCTTTGGTTTTTCCACTGATTGTTCAGCGGCCCTGCATCTGATAAGAGTTGGGCTGCCGTGGGCAACAGCGGCTGTGTGAGTTTGTTTGGTGTTATTGGTCCATGGTGGCACTGGGAATGTTTTGATGTTTCTATCCTTCCTGCTGGTGTCGCTTGACTCGGTTAATAAATGAATTTAGTGGTGATGAGGAGCAGGTGGAAAGGCAGGCAAGTTAAGTAACAGGGAGTGTTTTTAAATCCATTGCACACATTTTCCCAGGAACAGTAGGTAAGCTGTTATAAGCTGCGTTTTAAGCCAAGGCTATCTTAGGGACTGCCTAACTTTTTTTTTTTTGCACACAGGTGGAATACATTTGAAACCTCATTACTTTCTGTATTGAAAGAGTTCCTCACAGCACAGCTCTCACAGTGTAAAGCCTTCCCAGAAGAGCAGAACACAAACACTAGCAATAACACTGATTTCAGAAAGATGAGCAGGTGTCTGCACTCTTCTGAACATCTCGTGTGGTTTCATCTTGAACTTTATCTTGATCTGCGGCAGTGATCTTTTAGGCACACAGTTAAAATGCCTACAGTTATCGACTATGTATTTTACTAGGTATATATTAAAGGTATTTTTTCTCCGCAAGTGTGTCAGTGTAGAGTAGTGGATATTACAGCACTTTGGCCAGTGAGTTACCAAGGAACCTTTGTGGTTAAGGTGATCTGGCAGACAATTTTCAGGTTTCATGCTCCAGCAAAGCTGAATTTTGTCAAGGCTTAGACACACACACACACACACACACACACACACACGCGTCATTACCGCGCACACACACAACCCTACATATTAGCAGAGGCCATCATTTACTTTTACTTTTTTTTTTCATTGTGCTTCCTACGCTTATGTTACAGGATGAACGCTGAGTCTGAATTCTACTATGAAAATCACTAATTCACTTTAGACGTTTTATTTTCTATGTCTCTCTCTCTCTTATTTCTCTTTCTCATATTTATTTTTTCTGCCTCTTTCTGATCTTCTTACAGTGTTGATTATGTCATAAATTGTAAATCAGTAAATCAGTTGGTGGGGATGTCTGTTGTGTTGGAATTGGGAGTTGTGGATGGAGGTGCCATTACTGATATCTATTTATTGAAGTGTTTCAGAGCAGAATTCAATTGCATTCTGCTTCATTCCTATATGCATGTAACTGATGATGGGATATGATGAGGAAGCTGGTGTATGTGTGTATGTATGTGAAGCTAATGCAAGCAGGGTTTTTATAGCCTACATTATTAAACTGCAGTGCTTGAGTCTTTTCTAGGCTATACTTACTACAGTGTGTGTGTGTGTGTGTGTGTGTGTGTGTGTGTGTGTGTGTGTAAATGTATGAATGAACATTTCTAAAAGTAGGCCTCATTTGCATAAAGAGAAGATGCTTGTAGGGCAAAGAGAGAGAGAGAGAGAGAGAGAGAGAGAGAGAGAGAGGAAGAGCCTTACAACTTCATTAGGAGCATAGACCCGCTCTCACTTTTCCTCCTTGTTCAATAGAAGAATGTTGATCAGGAGGAACCAGTAATTTATGCCATTTCCATCAAAAGCATCTTCAGCGGACAGAACTGATCCTTTCTTTTAAACTCTCTCTCTCTCTGTTCTCCATCTCATCACAAGTCTGTTCATAGCAATTTTCTCTCACTTAGCCTCACATTAGTGCACTTGAGTTCAAAGAGTTGCACTACAGAGAACACAGGGGAAGGTGTCACCGCTGAGCAAGCGCCTCCTTTCTCCTCTCAGTGATGGATTGACATGCCTGTTCAATGGACGGTCTGGCCTTCATTAGAGGCACTTTGTTAGCCATTTATGTTATGTGGATTACAGAGCTTGCTTTTACTTCAGGTACGGATTAAGATAAAGAGCAGGAGCTGGATTCTCCTCTGCATTATCATCAGCATTCCCTCCACTGCCTCTGCACACAGGTGAGTCAGCCCGCTCAGAAGAGGCCTCTCCGTTGCTATGGATACAAGCCGTGGAGCTCCTCCATGTACACATTTCAGGCTTTACCTTGGCTGGCTTTCCACCTTCATTTCATATCCAATTCAGCTCTTTTTTTTTTTTTTTTTTTTTTACCTAAATAACCTCTCCACTTTTCTCTTTCATTTTTTTCTCCCAAATTCCAAAACTCACTACAACAATTATCTCCATTTATTCAAGATCCTGTCCTATGACCTTTTTCTTCTTTATTCACCATGTCTAATTTCTTTTTCTCACTCTGGAATTTACATTTCCACACTCTTTACATGTTTTCTGCTCTCTCCTCTTCCCCCTCTGCCGCTTTGTTGCTCGCAATTAAAGACCCAAATATATATAGTACATTATCCATTTGGAAGTCACTTTCTACTTTCTCTGCTCTCTCTATCTCTGCAACTCTCCCTCTCACCCCTCTTCTCTATCTCTCTTTCTTCACTCCCTCTTTCTCTCTCTTTCTCCTCTCTCTCTCTCTCTCTCATCTCTCCCCTCTCTCTCTCTCTCTCTGCTACCTCACCACTCTCTCTCACTCTCTTTCTGTCTCTCCTCTCAGAACCCTGCAGAGGCTCTCTGTTGTGTGCCATTGTCTCTAATAAAAGCATGTTTCCTGTCTCCTAGTGCAATGCTTGTTTTGGGATACATCCTTCTACCTCACACCCACACCCACTCTCTCTCTCTCTCTGCCCTCTCTCTTCTGTTTCTCTCTCTCTCTCTCTCTCTGTCTCTCTGCCCTCTCTCTCTCTCTCTCTCTCGTCTCTCTCTCTCTCTCTCTCTCTCTCTCTCTGTCGCCTCTCTATCTCTCTCTCTCTCTCTCTCTCTCTCTCTCTCTCTCTATCTTCCTCCATCTCTCTCTCTCTCTCTGTCGCTGCCCTCTCTCTATCTCTCTCTCTCTTTGCCTCTCTCTCTGGCCTCTTTCTTACTTCTTCCAAGCCTGTTGCACACAAACAATATTGCTTTTTAGTTTACAATGTGCCAGCCAATGATGATGGGCATAGCCTAACTTAAGGACTTGAGAAAAACACAGACGAAAAGCTACTTTTGAAAAAGAGTTGTCTAGAATCTGGAGCCACTAACATCAACATTACATTTACATTTATCAGATACTATCCAGAGCGATTTCCATGTCCTAATTACAGGCCAGTCCTCTGGAGTAGCTCAGGGTTAAGGGTCTTGCTCAGGGACCCAGTGGTGGTAGTGCTAGAGGTGGGATTCAAACCTGGGACCTCTTGAGTTATAGGTCTGTAGGCCACCACAACACCACCGCCACCCATCAGGATTCACCACGCCACATGATTTGGGAAATATACATTTTCTCATGGTATTTTAAAGTGTGTATAGCTTCATTGCCTAATGAATGAAAGGAGGGAAATACATTGTAATGAGATGGAGACGCCTCTCCACTTTATCTAAGATACTTAGGCCAAATCTGCCGGTCAGGACAAAACATAAACTGAAAGAAATTTGAGCTATGTGGTGGTTCTGTAGAGTATAAGAAAAAATTCAAGAAAAATCCAGATGACCAGTGCAGCTTTTTCAAAATAAAGATGGTGTTAATCCTAGTTCTTGTTTTGTTAAGATGAAGAGTTAGAGAGGATGTTTTCTTGTCTTCTTCTCTCTCTGACTATTATTACGGTAATTCATTTTAGAAAAATGTACTATAAGATTCTGCATCAGTTTACAATCATCAAAAGAAGTGTTTCACAGATCCCCATGGGCAGAACTAAACTGTTTCAGATGAATGAGATGTATATTTGAAACCCCATGACTTCTTAAGTCATGTTCTGCTAAATGTTAATTGGTAGGTCTTTGCCCGGTACTGACTTAACTTCAGTGCCAGCTGCTCATTATCATGCGCAGATTAAATTAAGAGAAGCGAATTAAGGCTGGGCTCATATGCCTGCAGTCAAGTGCAATACAGGAAGCCACCAGGCGGATCAGATTATTAGCTCATTTGCCCTCATTATTCCCACATGTAATCAGAACGAGGTGTCTGCTATTGTTTTCCTCCATCCAGCCGATGCTGTTTCATCTCTCTCTCTCTCTCTCTCTCTTTCTCTCTCTCTCTCTCTCTCACCTCTTCACTCACTCCCTCAACGCTTCTTTCTCTCTCTCTCTCTCTCTCTCTGACTCCCTCAGACTCACACAACTTCCCGTCTAAAGCGCACCTAACACTTAGCAGAGATTTGTTTTTTTTTGCCTTAATGTGCCTATACGGATCTTTTTAAATCAGATAGCACATTAATTTCTTTATCTGGGGTCCTAAATCAGATGATGTGTCCAGCTTGACAACCTAGTTCCCAAGCATGCTGTAGTAGAAGTTACTAAAGCATTATTAAAGCCTTTTTCTATTCTTTCCTAATGATGAATATACAGAATAATTCGCTGTGCCATATCTTGTTTTGTGTAAAGGCTTGTTAGTATGTTCATTTCTTGTTTATGTTCATGGCACAATTATTCCATTCACTTTGACGCTACTGACAGGACATGTGATGTGCATGTGGTTCATTTGAGGGTGTAGGTTTCATGTCAGGCATAGATATGATCACATGAATGTCACAATCATGAAGGTGTGTTGGTACGTGAACATGGCCGTTTGCCACTGAACTAAACCTCAAGATTTCATACGCCTGACTCTGTAATTGATTTTTCACCATTTAAAGATCAGCCAGTAAAACTGGGATAGATTGTGGGTCTTGTCTGTTGTGACTTATTCAATAAGGGTAAGGTCCATGGGGTACTCTATGCATCATTCATGTCACTGTGTTATTTCTCTTTGGGACTTGTATTAACTTCACACAAGTCTTGGAGATATTAGATCCTCAAGACCTTCCATATTCCTGCACCTCCGCAGATCAATCAACATACATTGCCAGCAAACAACCATTGGCGATGGACTGCCACCAAATGGATTGTTGTCGTCACAGCACCGCGCTGTAATTCATCTTTGAAGTGACTGAGTGTGGAGCCATGCGTTAGGTTAGAGGTCAGCTTGTTAACCTCTCACATTTGACAGGAACAAGTGCAGGTAGCCTTCTGTTTATGTGACAGTATTTTATTATCTGTCAAACTCATGATGCATCCATGGGATTAATGGAGAAATGTCAGTAGGCTTTCCTTCCATTGTCACATGACACACGCAGTACTTTCTCGTTTCTCTAATGGGTGGTCTTAGGTGGTAGGGGTACTTGGCCATGATCCATGGATCAAGAGGGTCCCAAGTTCAAATCCACCTCTGATTACCACCACTGGGTCGCTGAGCAGTATATGTGCCACTCTCTGAACCCAGCACCCTGTCACACGTACAGTCATATACCGATTTTCTTCTGGAGCACTTACCGCACTAGACCTGATACTATGGCGCTTTAACAGATGCACTTAGATATGCAGTATTTTTACATGAGAAATTTTCCAGTGAAACAGATTTCTGTGTCTTTAATATTAAATGCACTGCGTAATAGCAATCGTGAGTTATGCATCTGAGAAACACACATGTATGGTTGTTTGGTCTGTTTATCTAATTATATATTGTGAGTGCATATATTCACTTGTGGCCCACAAATAATGTTCTTGTGACTGTGCATCAATGAACAGAAAATATTTTATGTAAATAAAAGTAGGTTTAAAACCCTTATTTCAGTTCCCATAAACCCCATTGAAACCCTGTATTGCTCCACGGACTGTCCTCAGGATGACAGGACATGGAAGTCTCTAAATGCTGCAATGTAAATGTCTACGCCAGTTGTACTTTAAATCCAGCGTGCCGTTGAAAAGGTGGTTTCTCAGTAATGCTATCCTATGGCAACTGAAGTACCCTTGAACAAGCTACAATACCCATCACTGCTCCCCGGGTGCTGGATTTGGATTTACTGCTACATTAGTGCTGTGTTTGGTCACTTCTACTTTAATTTTACTTTTACTTCACTTTCATCTACCAGCACTTCTTCTGCTCCAGATATAATGCTCCCAGTAGGGTTCTCCAAAATCAGCAGGAATGTAGGCCACATTTTTCTGCTGTAATAGCTATCCTCTCTAGATCTCATTTATTCACTTCAAAGGAAAGTGTCTGATTGGAGCTGTTATTATTAATTACTCATTTCTAAAGGTGATTAACAAACGCCATAAATGTCTAAAACGGCTATTTCCATCTGAATGACTCATGGGAAAGCTGTACAAGTTCATGTTTCTTGCATCGACAGCTTTACAATTAGACAACTGCTTTTCTTGAGAATTTGAATTTGATGTCTTAACCCAATAGAGTCAAACCTTTTAGTAGGTTCTTGCTGAGAAGAAAAGATTAGCCTCACTGATACCAAATCCCAGTTTCTTTTTATACTCCAAGCTTTTGTGTGCACATGGCACTGTGGATCTGAGGAGGAGCGTTCTTTTCCTTTTCTCCAGCATTGAGATAGAGAGTGAGTCAGGCACTGATGCTGGACGATTAGTTTTGGATGACAAATGGCACTCCAACTCATCTCAAAGGTACTGCATTTAGCTAACACACTGTTCCTCATTCTAATGCTGTAGGGCGGGTCTCCTTTCACCATAGAAAGTACAGAATCTGTACACAATTTATCACCTGTGTGTGTGTGTGTGTGTGTGTTTGTGTTGCATTGGATGGGTTAGATGGAGTAACAAAGTGGAAGCCTATGAGTGAATCACTGCTGCTCAGTCTCAGTGGGACAGGTTTTTTTACGGAAAGCTCTTTTTGAGCTCATCAGCATTTTGAAACACACGTTAGATTGATATGTCTCACATGGATTTTTGCTCAATAAGACCTGTCCCCAATAGGGTAATGTTTGTCCTCCTGATCAATAGAAGTTCCGCTCCAGCAAGCATTAAAACACACCAACACTAACAGTCCCTTGACCCCTGCACATCACCCGCCTTTACACACATTAAGGAATACAGAGGAAAAAAAAGAAACACTCAGTTGCACATTTAACGGACTGCGTAAATAGGAGAAAAGAAAGTGTGGACATATCTAATCAGCAAAAGTTGCTCATCTGTCGGGCACGGGGGATCGGTTAGTCATATAGCAGTTGAGTTCAGTTCGCACAAGGCCTTGTTCTAGAAATAATGGCAAGGAAAAAAGCCTTGATGGACACTTTAAAGTAGAAGAAGGAAACTTGACAGACTGAGCAAGTAATTTCATGATTTAGCTTTCCCAAAGAAAGACAGTTGAGGCATGAAGAAGATGTTGAATTATTGATTCATCAGACAGGTCATACATTCGCGTTACACAAGTGAAAAATGCAATAACTATTTTACGCCTTTGAATGTAGACCTGTCAGTAAAAATATATCAGTTAAGTCAATTCAGGTAGGTTTTATTGTAATTTCAGCCACATACACAGTACCAAATAAAAAAAAGAAAACATTCCTCCAGAACCCTGGTGCTGCAGACATGAACATGACCTAAGACTGAACAAGTGCAACATCCAGTGCAAAAACAATACAACACAAAACATCAAAAAACGTACCGACACAGAGCAGAGGCAGCAGTGCATGTGGACATGGTAGAGAATGGTGGGCGAGAAAAAGCAGCGAATCCAGTTTCATCACAAACACTGTATTTGTCAGCAGGTAAAACAACTGGATTTATTCGGTTATTCTGGTAGTTTTAGTTACAAATATTCATTCATTGGTTTAATTTTTGCTCTGAACAACTGTTAATAATTGATTGTTTATAGAAGTTGTTAATAAGAAGAACAGTAAATAAATAAATATCTACAGTTTTTGTTTCATGCATCTGTTATACAGCCGTAGCCAAAAGTTTGAGGATGACGCAAGTATTGGTCACTTATATTGCTCGCAGGCATTTTACAAAAAAATTTAAATAAAGTAAAATGCCTATGAAACCTTTTTGTGCAAAAGCAATGATGACCATAGCACAGAGAGGAAGGACCAAGAGTTCAACACCATCCTCCTTTTAAAGCATCCAGTCTGCCATTCTCACTCAGTCAGCATTTAGGATGAAGAGGGACTTTGCAAATAAATGCACTTCATCTGATCACCCTTCAAAACATTCTAGAGAATATGCAAACTGTTAGAGATTAGCTTTAAATCATAAATTTAGTGTGCAGATGAACTTTATGAACATTATGCTCTATATGTTGCCACAGTTTCTTTTACATTTACATTTACGTCATTTAGCAGACGCTCTTATCCAGAGCTTTTCTGTGTGTGTGTGTGTGTGTGTGTGTGTGTGTGTGTGTGTGTGTGTGTGTGTGTGTGTGTGTGTGTGTGTGAGGAGTGCGATTTGCACGGAGGACTTCTTGTGTCTCCCTCCAGCTTCAGTGCCATGAACATAGACAAAAGAGCAGCTAATGGTTAATGTTAATTAATACATTCATTAACCTGGCCCTAACCTCTCAGCAAGATTGACACAACATAAATATGCTGATGCCCGAATGTGCTGTACGCTGGAGAAATGAATGAGAAACAGTCACTCTGCATCACTCCCTTTGTTTATGCCCCGGCCAAACTGATGGAGTCATATATTGCATGTAATTTGTGATTGTTCTCTGAAGTGGGTTTTGATCTCAGACAGCACTCTGCTGAAGTTAGATTTTTATGTCTTCTTACACGCACTCTCTCTCTCTCTCTCTCTCTCTCTCTCTCTCTCTCTCTCTCTCTGACTCTCTCTCTCTCTCTCTGACTCTCTGACTTCTCTCTCTGACTCCTCTCTGTCTCTCTCTCTCTGACTCTCTCTCTCTGTCTCCCTCTGTCTCTCTCTCTGTCTCTCTCTCTCTCTCTCTCTCTCTCTGTGACTCTCTCTCTCTCTCTCTCTCTCTCTCTCTGTCTCTCTCTCTCTCTTTCTCTCTGTCTCTCTCTCTCTCTCTCTGACTCTCTCTCTCTCTGCCCTCTCTCTCTCTAATGTCTCTCTGTCTCTCTCTCTCTCTCTCTCTCTGACTCTCTCTCTCTCTGCTCTCTGTCTCTCTCTCTCTCTCTCTCTCTCTCTCTCTCTCTCTCTCTCTCTCTCTCTCTCTCCCCGTTCTTTTTCTTAAATCCCCATAAAGTTGTGTGAAGCTCTAACACACTCTTTAGAATTCTATTAGCAGTAAATATCCAATGAGACTCTGGCTTGTAAAGCATGTTGTTGCTCTTATCTGTGTTCACTCAGGGTTTGATTTTAGCTCGAACTCTGCTTTGCTGTGAACACAAATCACTATCCCGTTTATAGGCTTAGGCTAACAATGCAAATAGTTCTTTTGCTTTCAGAGGGAAAGGCAAGATTTGTAGAATGCAGGTCCCACTCAGTGCGACACAGTGGCACAGTGGGCAGAACTGTCACCTCAGAAGGTCATCGGTTTGGCGCCTGGATCCTTTCAGTGTGGAGTTTGCGGGTTCTCCTTGTGTCGGTTTCCTCCCACGATCCAAAGACAGGCGTGTCAGGTGGACTGGAGATGCTACATTGGCCATAGGTGTGAGCGTGTGCTGTGTGTCTGCCGTGTGATAGGCTGGCGACCCCACCTTATGCCCCTCTGTGAACCAGGACAAGCGGTTAAGATAGTGATGAGTGAGGACCTACTCAGTCAGACTGTCAGTGTTTATATATTATGTACCTCATTTAACAGTGGAAGGCGATGTCAGCAAGCAGTCAAATGGCAAATAAGAAAGAAGGCTGTAGTTCAATATTATAATTTTCTTATAATTTTCTTTTGCTTTTCATTTTATGTTTAATGAGACATGTTTCTGGAAGTGGGCTTCACACAGATATCAGTGCTTTGTCATGATTTAAATGACCTTTATTAGTAAAAGAAAATCAGGCAATGCTTTATCAGCTAGCTGTGATGAGTTAAAGCTATTTTTCCTAAATTTAAAAGTTACTTTTTATAAATGACTAAAGTATAGCATTTGGAAATAAACCTCTCAAAAATATAAAAAAAAGTTTCATGTAGTCAATAAATTTGCTGCTTGTCCCCATGAAGTAATTTTTAGTTTTTCATTATTTATGATATGATAATATTTATGATAAGAATTAAATGCATATAAATTATGATGTTTAATCCATCATTTTATTTTTCCCATCTCTTCCACATATTAGTTAGTTTTAAAATGCATTAAAATCCATATTCTACTCAGATATGCAGAATACAGCTTTGCTTTTGAACTCGCTGGACCATAAACAGCCATAAATCATGTCAGCCTCCCGCCCAGCTCCATAAGTAATACTGCACTGTAGACAGTGTTACACCCTCCCCAGTCCCCACATCTCCTCCTCAGGGGTTCCCTCTTAATGAGTTAGTTAACTCACAATTGTCTGCTAATGTAACTCTTCTTGGGTTCAGGTACCTGGGGGTGCTGGGAAGATGTGATAATTGGAGCTTGTTTATCATCGATTGCTGGCTGATGAATGGGGTGAAGGGGCTCAATTTGTTTACGTCTGCTCTTTTTTTCTTTCTCTCTTTGTTCTTGCCTCTATACCTTGACTGTTATGTCTACAATGCTGCGTCTGGAAGGCTGGGGTCAACGTCCTTCTGCAGGACGTCAATGGGAACATACCGCTGGATTACGCTACAGAGGGTACCGAGAGCAGCTATATCCTCATCAAGCACCTGGAGGAGAATGGTAGGTGGAGGAAATGCAATATTAGATCAATATTAAACTAAAAAATGAATAGTTGATCAGTATTTTAATATTAAAATCATATTCAGAATTTTCTGCCACGTCTTAAACAGTATCTCTGAAAAATAGCAGCAAGAAAACCCTCAGCATCTGTAAGATTTGAAACCCTAATTCATTATTTTTGCAATATTACACTACAGTAATGTCATATACACAAGCCATTTCGCCAGTGCTGAAATGTGCACTGATGCCAAAGATGTTTCTGGTCATTTTTTATGATTACATTTTCACATCTCTTCCCACTATAATCTTTATTCTCTTCTCCATTTTCCATTCTTCTTCATTTGGTGAGTATAACATTGGCTTTCACCTGCCTGGATATGATCTTTCTCCCATAGAGAGACTCTGGTAGAAATATGAGAAGTGATGGCTTTTTTTCCCCATTTCCTGTACATAAGGCTCTGACTTAATTGGAAATTAAGTTAGTGAATGGTTCATAAGTCATGTCCACACAATTATGCTGGCAATGAGATGGAAGGAGAGATTAATGAAAGGGGACCTAAATGAAGTGCATAGTGGTCTTGCAGGATTTATACCACATGCCTGACATGGAGGAAGGTGTGATGTATAACAGACCTTGTGGGAAAACCACGACTGCCGCTGAAACCACCTTTGCTTTTTCTTTTAACTAACTAATATGCTAGCACTGCAAAATTTTTGCTGGGTCGCATAGTCTGCAGCATATTCTGAACGGCAGATTGGTGTACAAACCTGCCAGCAGGGTAGAAATCATTCTGCAAGTTATGGCTCCTGTGCCCCCGAGAAGAGCCATCACTTCTGTCAGGTTGCCCCTAAAAAGTAAAAGCCACTTAACTGACAGATCAATCACACTGAGGGCCAAGAGAGAAAGTACGGTTGCATCTGCTAAAGGGGTGGAGAGGAAGCTATTAGACAGATCATTTGTCATTACAGAGCAGCTTCCAGTCACACCTGCCTGAAAGAAAAAATAAATTAGTAAAACAACAAGCCTTAAATAACTATACAGTAGGACTGTGTAATTAACTCCATAGTAATCCTTTAGTTAGAATGGGGATATAATGGAGAGAGATGCTTATTTAAAAAGTTTATATTGTCCAAACTACTAAGTACAAGCTTTTCTTCTCATTCTCCTTTTCTTTCATTTCTGTTTAAAGTAAAATATGCAACTACTACCATGCAAAACAAATCATTGTAATTATAACAATATTTGTTCTGGGTATTTAGTTAACAGCTTGAAGGCAATTTCATTTCATTCATTCATAATTCATCTTAATCAAGAATTTAATTGTTAAATGGTAAATCAGCTAATGATCGGAACCGCATTTTGAGGTTAGATTCATGTACCCACTTTAAACTTTTTCAATATTTTGTGTTTTGTGCAGCAGTGGGCAGCCATTTCTAGCGCCCGGGGAGCAGTTATGGGGATGGTACCTTGCTCAAGGGTACCTCAGGATGACCGACTGGTCAGGGATTCAAACCCACAACTTTCCAATTATGGGGTCTAGTTTCTAAACACTAGGCCACTGCTGCACCTAGTCTTTTCCCAATATGATATTTTGCATGTTTAGCATAAGGCACTCTCAAGTCAAAGGGGTATGGCTTTATGGTTTTCATTCATAGTTTCTAATTTTAAGGTTAATTTCCCCAATTTTCTTTTGATATTATGGGGAAATCACCAAAAGCTTTGCTTAAAATTCCTTATATGTGCTCTGAGACTTGCTGTAAATCATTAGAGAATCTGCACAGTGCACTGCGACTGATGTGTTGCAGTGCAGCAGTGAATATTAATGATTCACATCACTCATTTTTGTCCAACATTTTGTCGCACTACCACTAAAAACCTGTCCTTCACTTCACTCCACAGAGTTTCGGGAATGTCATCAGCATCCAAAAACTGTTCTCATCATTCCACTGTCCTATGAGTGTGGGTTTGTGTGTGTATGATGAGAGCTAAGTGTACCCTCGGGCAGACTTATTACGTTGAAAAGTTGATGAGCAGCACAGGGAGGAAAATCAGAGAGAAAGAGACACAGAGAGAGTATCCTACATGAGATCCGATCCCACAGGATGGTATGATGAATAGCTCTTGAGTTCTTGTCATGTGGCAGCTGTTCTGATCTTCTTTGCTCAACTGCACACACAAACACACACACCAAACCTTTTCCTGACCTGTTAGAGATGTCTCTGGTGGTCTTCCCTACCATTCTCAAATCACACATATATCCATGTCAGCTGCTAATCTCGGAATGCAAAATGTGGAGAGTTTTCGAGTTTTCACTCAAACCCTTGTTGCAAAAAAATTATCCCCCGCAGGGGTCAATACCTTTTTGTACAATTTATTTTTATTAACTTGTGGGTGATGAAAGTCTTTCAACCTGTCAAGAATGCACGTGTTTGGACCTTATATTTCTTTAATGGTTTAATTGTTTCTAGGCATTTCTGGGTCTTGCAAAAACAGCTCTTTCTAGGTATAGAGAATTGAATTTAGTTTCTTCCGCTGGTCACAGTAGGAAACTCTTCTGCTCAGACAGAAAGTGATCAATTGCACAGCTTGTCACAACTCCCATGGTTGTTTTACCTTGAACACAACATTGATCTCTTCCAGTGCTTCATAAAATCTACACTGACCTTTTCTTATCAGCGGGCAAAGCTTAGATGTTTGCTTACTGTTAACTTGTCGATTTCTTCATAGAAATCTTTTTAAAATTTTTATTATTATGAAGGTTTTTCTTGAGATTAGTTAGTCACAGTAGTTAATCACAGACCTGGAATTTCCATTATTGACACAATGCTAGAATTGTAAATATTTAGGAGGATTTCTGATACCAGCTTGGGGGAGTCAGCCAACGATGAGTAAGAAATGAAATAAAATCTTATATTTCCACCAACAAAGTGTGTTTAATTTTAGTCAAGGGCTTGAGGGTCTCAGGCCAACCCAATTTGGAAAACCTCCTGTGTTTGCACACCTGATTTAGCAGTATGGACTCAGAGTTAGCCTATGTTTTGGTGTCCTAGAACAGATAAAAATCACCAGACACTGAAGGTTTTCAGTAACAAAAGGCTTCTTTATAGTTGCATCCAGCCAGACCCTGTTGTGAGCTGTGGGAGATGGTTAGTGATGTCTTCACTTGACTGTAGCAAAACTGTCAACGAAACAGCTGTAATTAATGTTTCACTTCACCAAAATGAATGACTTGGACAGTTTTTTCTAGTGCATAGCAGTTCAGTTTTATCGGACTGCACACTTTAAACAGTAAAATACTACTGATCATCACCTGCGGGGTAGAACAATAGAAAAGAATCACTGCATGAAGCTGTTGAAGCTGCCGAAAGAAGAGGGACGAGAGAGGCCTTGTCTTTATTCTGACCACACTTCAAACCTCTCGAGTGGAAAAGACTGGGGGGAATCCCACTTTCCCTGTCCAGGCTAGAGGCTCACCTCCAGGCAAAGAACACGCTAATGATGGGCTTATCCAGGGCTCAGCCCACATCCTCCATCCTCTCACTGCTGCCACTGTTCACTCTCTACCGATTTACACATGCATCCATGCTCTGTCTGACTCATCCACCAAGATGAAAAAAATATCATCCCAAAAACTTTAGGTCTGAGTAAATCTGGCCCCAACCAAATCATAATGTGGGAGGTGAGAACAGCTATGATGCTTGTGTTATCACCCACTCATTAATGTGTGTGTTTGTGTGTGTGTGTGTGTGTGTGTGTGTGTGTGTGTGTGTCAGGAGTGGATGTGAGTTCCATGCACCAGATGAAGACTCAGAGAGCTGCTGTCATGCTGTCAGACGTGAGACAGCTGGTCAGCAGTGGAGCCAGTGTCAACCAACGCAACGAAGATGGAGTCACACTGGTAAAGCTTCATTTACCCCAAATAACCCCAAGTAACCAATTTGCGCACACACACATACACAAACACACACACATACACACGTGTATATATAGGCAGGTGTGAAAAAATGCTGTAAACAAAGAATGCTTTCAGAAATATAAATAATGATTGTTTATTCTGATCAATTTACAAAATGCAAAGTGAGCGAACAAAAGAAAAATCTAAATCAAATCAATATTTGGTGTTACTACCTTTTGCCTTCAAACCAGCCTCAGTTCTTCTAGGTACACTTGCACAAAGTCAGGGATTCTGTAGGATTATAGTCGGTGTGTGATCAACCAGTTTTACCAAACAGGTGCTGATGATCATCAATGTCACACGGAGGCTGAAACACAGTCATGTTTGGAACAACCGACCAGCCGAGTTCCTTCAAAAACTGTGTGCAAGTGTACCTAGAAGAACTGATGCTGTTTTGATGGCAAAGGGTGGTCACTCCAAATATTGATTTGATTTAGATTTCTCTTTTGTTCATTCACCGCATTTTGTTGATTTATGAAAATAAATGATTAACACTTCCATTTTTGAAAGCATTCTTTGTTTACAGCATTTTTTCACACCTGCCTAAAGCTTTTGCACAGTACTGTGTATATATATATATTTTTTTTTTTTTTTCCCTTTTTTAATATTATTTTATATTTTACCATGCTTCTCTTTAACCCCTTTAACAGTTAAGTATATAAATACTTCTGATACACGTCTTACAGCATCACCATGAATGGGCAGGGAAATCAGAAAATCAATGGTTATCAGGGCATCCAATAAACAATAAAAGCAAAAAAGCCACTTCCGCAGACAAATGCTCGGTCCACAGTAAAGAGATTTAAAGTCATATCCCCACAAGTTATCATTATCTCAACATTGTTTTTGTCTTTGGTCATTCTTAGACAGCCACAAGGTCGCCCTGAAAGAAATCACCAAACACTACATACAGTCCTGACCAGTGAGAATCAAACATGACAGCGGTGTGATTGCTGCGCTTTGTGCACAGAAGAAAACAATGTTCTACAGGAGACATTATATATAGACATGCTGTAGCAACAGCTCGACAAGTTTCCTCTGAGCAGCTGTCACTCAAGGTCCTCCATAGGAAATGAATGGGGGAAGCATCCTGGAATTTTATCCAGGATAAAAGGTTTTATCAGCATGATGATCTGAGACCAAAACCACTATGGCATACGCAAACCACTTTGTCTTATAGCCAAATGTTTCTGATCCCAGCTTTTAGTCAGATCTTTTTTAACCAACCTTATAATAAAAACACCACATACCCTTTAGACACCCCACATACACATCACACACGCACAAACCTCAGACACCACACTTTAAACAACACACGGTCAAGGCCCCCACACACATACCACTCATCTTAAATATCTCACATTCTTTACACACTGTACACAGTTTGCATTTACCCTTTTAGATCTCTGTTGCTTAACTGTGAAATGTGTGTGTGTCTGTTTAGCTACACATGGCATGTGCTAGTGGCTACAGGGATGTGGTGTCTCTGTTGTTGGAGAATGGAGCAGATGTACAGGCTGCAGACAACACTTACTGGACTCCTCTCCATCTGGCTGCCAAATATGGACAGGTCAGTGTCTTTATGCTGCTCTGCTGTTGCTGAATTCTGCATATTATATATTAAGTTTATGTTCATTATAGATCAGACTGTCAGATCAAAGCCTCTTATGTCCAATATTGTTTTTTTTTCCTTTTGAAAACAACTGCCCTTTATATTGTGTGGACATTTCTTGATGACCAGACTATTAGATGTATAGTAATTAACCAGGAATTACTCTCAAAATCCCTTACTAAATGAATGGAAGCATCCTGGGGCTTTTCTGAGAGTGAAATATTCATCAGCTATCACGGCAGGGGTTCATCTCTTATTCCACCAACAAGTGAAAGTGACTATACTTGTCACTGTGAAACATAGCACACAGTGAGACACGATGAAACTCTACCTCTGCATTTTACCCTTACACACCGTGCAGCAGGGGGAAGCTACTGAAGCACCCGGGGACCAGTGACTGGGACGGTACCTTGCTCAAAGCAACCTCAGGGCAACCTATTGGTCTGGGATTCAAACCCAGGACTTTCTGATTCTGGGACCAGCTCCCTAAACACTAGGCCACCGCTGCCCCTAAGTCTTATAGGCAAAACATTTTTGGACCCCAATTTTTAGCCAAATGTCCTGCACCTGGCCCTGTCGCAAAAAACGCACACATACACTTTGGAACACACACTTTTGACGCCACTCGGACACTTCCAAAAACACGAACACACTACAAAAACTTAAGTAACCCCAACGACAGGGTAAAACGTTTCCCATAATCTTTTTACTATAGGGTTTATAGCAGATTTAGTGTAAAATGTTTAGCAGAATTAATAGTAAACAATCTTGCTGCATATTATAGTAAATCTAAACCAGCCCGGACCCGTTTTTATAGGCTTTAAATAGTTGTTGGTGTTTTCAGATTAGATTTGTTATAGCTAATAGCTACAAAAGTAAATAATAGTTTAATTATCTGCATTAATGTGTATTAATGGATTTAATATTAATATGTACTTTGTAATTATGTTGAATACATGTTGAATATTGCTGTGTAATTAATATGTAATTTAAAGGCACATGTAAACATCTTCACCTCCATAAATGTGTTCATGAATGTGAGCAGATGCCGATGAAATGCAGTTAATCAGCCCAGCATTTTTCCGTCTCCTATTGATCTTGCTGGTACACAGGCAGACACAGTTTTGACTATGTGTTCATTAATGTGGTTCAGATGCTTGGTAATAGAAGTATAATAGTATTTCTGTAAGACTACTGATTGATTTCCAGAGGGAGGTTTGCTTGGCTGGGGAATCTTGCTGACTTGATCAAATATTTGATTACATATGAGGGCACTGTGTCGGGCTGCTGACAGAGAGGTTTCTTCCACGAGATTGTTCCTTTTCTCTCCCCTTTGTTCTTTCTTCCCCAGGATGCACTTATTTCTACATGTTTACTAATCTCTATGAGTTGCAGCAGGATTTTCTGCCCAACATTATTTGTCTTTTCATTCTACGTTTGGAGATTCTTGCAAAATGTGATCCACATTTAATTGTTGCCAAACAGGCTGAAATCTTAAAAGACTGACCCAAATCTTGACATGACAGAGAGACAAATAAGCAGAGAAAGAGGATGCAAAGAGGCAGCGAGAGAGAGCAAGAACTGCAGAAGGAAGTGAGGAAGAAGCACAGTGAGGCAGAACGCGAGAGATGCACACGTAAATGAATGTTAGGTGGAAAACGGAGAGATAGTAAAGACTTGATTATGTTGTACCTGTCAGCTTTTTTTTACCTTTCTCCTCCAACCCTCAAACCCACGCTCTCTCTCTCTCTCTATCTCTCTCCCTCCCTGAAGTGACTCAGCAGAATTTTGTGTCGCAGTCTCAGCCGATATTAATCTGTGACCACATAAAAAAGCTCCAGCAGCTTTATTTGCCTGAGGCCAGAGAGAAAATTAATGCAGGCGAAACATAAAATACAATAAAACTAAAACAATGCATGGCTTCTCTTAATCAGACTGCACTGTCCCACAGTCAGAGAGCACACGTTAGTGCAGATTGCAGCTGCTGCTGTGTGAAATCCCTGAGCCATGTGTGTTGAATACAGTGACAGTTCGGGTGCTGCTTTGTAACGGAGGTATTTTTAGATGCTGGCTTGTGCTTCACTACTCTATCAGCATGCTCAACAACCAGCAGCTCTAATGGCTCCGCCTCATGCTGCTGTCTGCACCGGCAGACTGATGAGCTGGCCTGATGGCTACACATTTTCACATCAAAGGAATTTCCTCTCAAATGTGTGTGTGTGTGTGTGTGTGTGTGTGTGCGCGCACTAGTAACAATGATGTCCTACTACCTACGGTATGGAAGATAGGTGGCACCTTAAAGTGCATGACATTGATCATACCCAGTAGTGTGAGTGAGTGAGTGAGTGAGTGAGTGGGTCAGTCAGTCAGTCAGTCAGTCAGTCAGTTAGTCAGTCAGTCAGTCAGTCAGTGAGTCAGCAAGTCAGTGAGTGAGTGAAGTGAAAGTGACGTCTTGTCATTGTGAAACACAGCACAACACACAGTTAACCACAACAAAATGAGCCCCTGCTTTTAACCCATACACACCGAGCAGCAGGGGGCAGCTTTTTAAAGTGCCCAGGTAGCAGTAATGTTGATGGTACCTTGCTCAAAAGAACCTCAGGGCAACCTACTGGTCTGGGATTCTTACTGGTCTGCCCCAGGTTCAATGTGAGTGAGTGAGTGAGTGAGTGAATGTGTGAGTGAGTAATTGAGTCAGTGAGTGAGTGAGTGATTGAGTCAGTGAGTGATTGAGTGAGTGAGTGAGTGAGTGAATGAGTGAGTGAGTGTGTGAGTGAGTGATTAAGTCAGTGAGTGAGTGAGTGATTGAGTCAGTGAGTGATTAAGTCAGTGAGTGAGTGAGTGAATGAGTGAATGAGTGTGTGAGTGAGTGATTAAGTCAGTGAGTCAGTGAGTCGGTGCACACATATGGAAAGGGTGGGTCTTGGCTGTAGTGTGGGATCACTATGGCAGCTGCTGTTGTCGATTGGGCTCATAGCTGAGAGCATTTTGCAGGGTGGTGGAGTGCACAGTCTGCTTCAAGATGTGACCTACATTGAGAATGTTTTAGAATTCTCTTTGAGTTTTCTCAGTGACGAAAATGTTTGTGTGTGGGTCTGTGTGTCGATGTGTGTGTGTGTGTGTGTGTGTGTGTGTGTGTGTGTGCGGGTGTGATCTTCTCTTGTAGACTCGAATAGTAAGCCAGCTGCTGAAGCACAAGGCTGACCCCACTCTCTTCAACTGCAACCAAGACCAGCCCTCAGGTAATACAACAAACATGGGTGCACACACACACACACACACACACACACACACACACACACACACATACATATTATTGAACCTTTACCTCAAATCCAAAGGTTGTTTTTTTAACACATTAGCAAGTTAAGAAAAAGACAGAAGAGAAAGGACTAATGGATTCCTGCAGAAGTAGCTATACCTTGATTATTTCTCTTTTAAGCTCTACTACTAAAAGGAACACACTATCACCAAACTATCCCTGTTCTTTGTGTTGATTACTTGCAAATTATTTACAAGAAACTAATACAGAAGTAAAGCTGCTGTGCAGCATTTCTTACTGACTCAAGGCTTCAAGGAGACCTAATTAGGGGGAGCTTTAAAGAATGTTGTTTTGTGTAATTAATCACAAATTACATTAATGGCATTTAGCAGACGCTCTTATCCAGAGTGACTTCCATGTCCTAATGACAGGGACAGTCCCCCTAGAGCAACTCAGGGTTAAGGGTCTTGCTCAGGGACCCAGTGGTGGTAGTGCTGGAGGTGGGATTCAAACCTGGGACCTCTTGAGCCATAGGTCCATAGGCAAGTACCCTACCACTAGAGCACCACCACCCTCAAATTATATTTCATTTCTATTCATCTGAAAGAATTCACTGTCTAATCATGCAAAAGCAAGGGCCTATGTTGTTTTTCACACTGCTGATTATGACTGTTGATGTCTGATGTTATTATCCAGCATTTATGTAATGCATGTAAATCTTTCATTTGGTAATGTAAAGCAGAGCTATAAAATCAAGAATGGATTAATAAGTGTAGATTGATGGAAAGGAGAAACTGCTGGATACTGCTGAGAAGGCTTCAACAAGGGATTGATTGAATAAATGGCTATTTAGAAAGAGATTTCTCAGTTTGTGCTGCAGGTTCTTTAGAAGGAGTCTAGTGATTCGTGTCAACCATACTAAGTCTCCATCGCTCCCCTAACATAGCTTGTTTCTTTCCCGCTAACCATCCCTGGCTTCTCTGCCTCGGTTCTCATCAGCTCTCTGGTCCACTCCTCACCTCTGCTGCTAATCAATAGCTCATTTTAACACAAGGGCTCAGCTCAAGGATGTCAAGGGCAAAATGCTAAGAGGCCAAATGAAGCCTTTCTGTTTCCCATAACATCTCTTTGGGGCTTCAGGGAGGCCTGTTTATCGTTGTAAACATGTGGGGATACGTTTAACTTGGTGGAAGAAAGTTGTTGTGTGTGTTAGTTTATATATATTGCTGGTTAACAATTGACCTCACAGCACTAACAGAACAGTTACGCTGGATTTACAAGAGCTTTTATTTATGAGTGAGGTTAAGTTCAGAAGAAGCGTTATGATTAGAATATTATCATCACAGGGATACATACTGGGAGTATTTTTCCCAAAGTAACCATTAAAAAACAATGATTTCCAAAATGAATGAACAGCATATTGGAAGACTCTTTGACTAATGCTCTCTTGAAATAGCTTCAGCTTTTTCAGTAATCTGTTTTGGAGCTTTTTATTTTTAATTTTATTTTATTTGGTCATTTACCATTTATTGTTATGCATACAGAATAGCATGCAGGATATATTAAGATCACTCATAGGGCGCTTAATCCAGCGTGTAGAGAACATAGGCTACGGTAGCAAAAGTTAACTTCACTGCCATGCAAGATTTTGTTTCAATTTTTCATTTTTATTTGATAAGATTTTCTTGTTTAGGACCACTAATGGAACACTGGGATCCTGACTTGGTGTGTGCACCATAGAGAAGGACAGAAAAAGGAGTCCTCTGGTGTCAATCTTTTTCTCTCTTTATTGGAATGGAAAGTGGCCCCTCATCCCCTCTTAGAGCTCATTAGGGGGAGGGAACTTTACTGTCTTTTTGTCTCTTAAGCACAGATGGATCGAACCACAGTGGGCCTCACTGCCCATTTCAGCATAGGCAGATCCACATGAAAGACAGCAGGGGAGAGAGTTACTGAAAAAATAAGTCAAAAAAAGAGAGCCACTCAGACTATAACAACGAAAGAGGCAATCAGAGCTATAGTTCAGCTCAAAGCATCTTTATCGCCGCTGCGTCTGTATGATATTGACGCAAACCGCAGAGATAGAAGGCAGTATTAAATGAAGTGTCATTGATTCTGAAAGCAGCCACAGTACCTCTTCTTTGTGCTCACGGCAACTAAAGCAGCTTAACTCTTGCAGCCTTCCCTGTCAATACACAGTTCATGGCAACCAGTCACACCACAGCAAAAGAGCGTTTCTTTATGAGCCTTTGCTATGTATGATTTCATTTTTCAGACATTGCCGCCTCTGACCAGATAGCTGACATGCTACTGAAGGCTGAAGAGTTCTGGGTCAAGAAACAGAATGATCCAACGGCCCTCCCTGCCCACCTGGACGAACACTGTGAAGCCTTCAACCAAGACATCAGCATGCCTGTGAAAAAACTGTACGTACATCACAGTAAATGTGGAAAATACATGAAAGACACTGCATGTGGTAACGCAAGAAACAGATCTGATAAAATCCCGTATAGATTACAGTCATCCGAGCTTTGCATTAAAATGAGAATATTGGAGGGACAGTGCAGCTTAGACGATTTGGGGACAAAGTTAGAGAGGCAAGGTTGCGTTGGTTTGGACATTTCCAGAGGAGAGATGAGGATTATATTGGAAGGAGGATGTTAAAGATGGAGCTGCCAGGAAAGAGGAAAAGAGGAGGTTTATGGACGTGGTGAGAGAGGACATGCAGGTGGTCGGTTTGAAGGAGGAAGATGCAGAGGACAGGAAGAAATGGAAACAGATGATCCGCTGTGGCGACCCCTAAACGGGAGCAGCCGAAAGAAGAAGAGCTTTGAATTGTTCCTTGTCTCCACATACTACCCTAAAGTAATACCCTTTAGATTGTACTTCAGCATGTGGTGATATATGTGGACCACAGGTGACAATGCATAGAGAGATTATGATGCAATTATACTTTTAAAGAGATATTTTGCCTCCAGAAGTAGAGAAAGATAGTTGGGGGAAACAAAATTCAGAACTTCTTATATGGGGATTATCCTGTCTCTTGATATACAGTAGATGTTAACAGGTTGTTTTGTTTTGCTTTAAAGAATGAAATATGTAGATGATGAAGGACATATGTAAATGAGCTCTGATTGGACAGGCTTTCAGCCCTATAGTGCGTCATTCAAAGAGCAGTGTAAAACACTAAGTCTGACTTCATCATAAATAGGTAGGGCTAAGCTACTAGGCTAAATCTGAGTTTAAATGTAAGTACATGAATCTGTGTTTTTGCAGCTTAATTATCATGAATGAACTGAATGTACATGTGACCAAACAGTTCATTTGGAAACTTTATTTATGTTCGACAATCGATTTAAGTTTAAAGAAGCAAAGATACGTTTAATGTCCAAGATGTGGGCCCTTTTAAAATAGAGGTACCTTGGCAGCTTTAGAAAACAAAAATCCGCATCATATTTTCATTTAAACACCTGAAAGTAATGTGAAAGTTCCAGTTTGTCTTTGTGAATACACAGCAGCACACGTCTTCTGCATTTGATCCATACACACACCATGCAGCGGTGGGCAGTCATATCTAGTGCCTGGGGAGAAGTGATGGGTACCTTGGCCAGGAGTCCCTCATGGCAACCTACTGGTCTGAGATTCAGACCCATGACCTTAGGACTCTGGGGCCTAGTCCCTAACCACTGGGCAGTGGTGGCCAAGTGGTTAGGGACTAGGCCCCCGGATCAGAAGTTACCAGTAGGTTGCCCTGAGGTACCCTCGAGCAAGGTAACATTCCTGTCACTGCTCCCCAGGTGCTTTCAATAACTACCCCCTGCTACATGTGTTTTTGAGTGTGGGTAAAATGCAGAGGTGTAATTTCGTTGTGGCTCACTGTGTGGTGTGCTGTGTTTCACAATGACAGGAATAGTCACTTTCACCACTGCCACATGGTCCATCACTTGAAGAACTATTAATCTATGGGACCAAAGGTGATAAAACTGCATTATCTTTGCAAGTAATCCTTTTTTTGCCACTGAGAAAAAGGAATGTGTTTTCTTATTTTTAATGATAATTATTCTTAATTTCTTCTTTAAAATACATAAATACTATAAGACCTGTTTCATGCAGGACCCCCATGGCACTGCCAGTCTCTAAGAGGGACAGTCTGTTGGAGAAGGACATCATGTTTCGGGACTCAGGTGGAGCACTGACGCGACAGTTATCCCAGGACAATGGACTGGATGGGCCGTACCCCAGCACCACAAACAAGCTGGAGCAGGTAGAAGACTAACCAACACTCTTAATCAGACTCAGAATTTTGCACCCTTGATTTATCTTCTTTACAGAAGATCAAAAATTAAATGTTTTACACCTCGTACCATTTGTCTTATGCTTGCTTGGATTAATGTATATCAGCTAATCCTGCTTTTCCTGATGGCCTGCAGAGTTAAGGTGAAGAGGTGTGAGCTAAAAAATCTGCCCAAAACATTAGTGACCCTACTAACCCTGAGGATGAACTCTGACCCCTAGGGAATAATGGAAATTAGACGAATTAAATCCACAATCCTTACACTAGTACCCTTCAGACTTATCATCAGATCAGTGTTTTTTCAAACCTAAAATGACTGTCCTAACAGAGAAATAAAGTAGAATCATAAGCTTTAACAGATATTTGGCAATAAATGATTTTTTATGCATAAGCAACGTAACGCATTATGTTCTTGCTTGTTGTATGGACCTCCATGGACCCTACTACAAAGAACAGAAGTGACTTCAGTGTCACAGACAGACATTTTAAAGTAATAACAGTAATAAGTAATAACAGTATGAACTGTAAACAGGACTAAAAGCTCAAACAAAATCAATGTTTGAAAAATGGGCTATGAGTACCATAAATGTGGCATTTGAAATAAAGCCAAGCCTGACAGATGTTTGAAAACATGAGAAACAAGTTCAGGTTCTCAAGCTTAACCATCACTTATGAAAGCGTGTGCATATTTCTTTATGACCTTCTTTGTGGGGGAGTTTGGGGTGGGGGTATCTCCAGGGCGTGCACAATTTGAGTCCCTGAACAATTCCCTTAACCCCAGGAAGCTCCAGGGAGACTGCACATGGCTACAGTAAATGTAAATGTGTTGTTATTTTTCAGGTGAAGCTAATGCCCCCAGCACCTAACGATGACCTAGCGTCTCTGAGTGAACTAACAGACAGCAGCCTTCTGTATGAGATGCAGAAACGCTTCGGCAACAACCAGATCTATGTGCGTATACATGAGTCCACATTCACCTATACACTATGTATCTCTCAGCTGGGGTGTTTTGAAGCTGCTTCTTCTGAAATGTAATGTATTGATCCTTAGATCTCTTTAAGGCCCTGCAGTAAATGTGTGCTGTCCCAGGGAGTTCATTCTCTGTCTTAACCAACATGCAAGTCTGCTTGAGGGGCAAGATTTCAGTAAGGCCTCTCTTTCCTCTGTCTCTAGAGCCTCCTAGCAGGGAGGAAGGTCTGGATGCTGGCCCTAAGCACACATACACACACATACACACACACACATTCACACACACACACACATTTTGATCTCTGTCTGAGCCATTGGGCTCAGTATGCCTCACCCTGTAGATGTGTTCTTGCCAGGAGGTAGAACGCACTCAAACACACTCACTCTGTGGCTCCCTCCTTTGAAATGTTGGACTTTGGCCCAGCCTCCTTTGACTGTAGCCATGCCAGACCCTGGTGTCTGGATGGCAGCCTTTAAGGTCCCACTGTATTTAGGCCAGAGACACTGGCCAACCTTGGAAAGAAGAAGCAAGATTTTAACAATGCCTCTTTGTTTACTTTGCTACTACTCCACTATTGCTGCTCCATGTGTGCACCACTCTCCTTTAACGTATGTGGTTTGCATTATTGATTTGCTATACTGTTTGCATAGAATTTCAACGTTATATTGCAGAATAAATTACGTAATTGCACAACTGCATCTTCTTAGTTTAAATGGCTGCAAGATGTATTAAATATACCAAACTCAAAGGTACAGAAATACAAAGTTTTCATAATCAGAAAAAACACAAAACAGAAAGT
>CM029369.1:17894639-17974023 GCA_017165825.1 Hepsetus odoe
CATCCATTATCTGCCGCTTGTCCCAAACGGGGTCGCGGGGGAGTGCTGGTGTCCAACCCAGCGCACACAGGGCGAGGACGGGGGACGCACCCTGGACAGGTCGCCAGCCCATCGCAGGGACAATGGTTACATATTAGAACAAATTTAATTCCTTGTTAACCTTTAGAGGTTTAATTCTATTTATGCTATAACTCTGGGTGTTCCTCTCATAGTGTAGCTTTATATATAAGAGAATTGGGTCATTTTCGTGTTATTCTGAAATGCCCAGTCTGAAACGCATGCTCTGATTGGTCGAGAGTCTCAACCAAAGGCACCAAGGGATTACTAATGTTGGCTAACAGCAATGCCCACAACAGTATCTGTTTATACAAAAAAAAAAAAAAGAAAAAAAGAAAAAAAAAGCATGTCTACTGAAGGACAGTGCAATTCGAGATGGATTACAAAACCACTGGAAGTTGTAGTTACAACTCAGCTCTCATTAGAAAAACAATGCTATACTTTCGGTAAAGAAAAGCTCTAGCATGCGGTGTTCAGGATATTTAGTGTGGTTCTGTGCACATGATCACATCATTGACAAGCAGTGTTTGCCGGCATTATATGCATTATTGTGTGTGCTTTATCCAAAATATTAGACATAATTTCCTCTGATATTCTGAATGTAGACTGATGTTCAGTGGCCTTTTATAACTTTTTTATTGGGGTTTTGTCATCACAGGCCTCAGTGACATTAATAAAATGATAGTGTTGGTTAGATTTGAAGTATTTGTCATATATTTGTATTGTTCTTTATGTTTTAATTGTTTTTAAGAATAAAGTTTCTATTTCCAGTTAGGGCTTTAATCATTTGCATAATTTCTGTTCTTAAATGCTGGAAATTCATGTCATTAAATGGCCTGCTTAAGAAAGGCACGGCATATCACTCAACACAGCTACAAAATGTAACCAAGTGAAAAGTTAATATATGAAGAAACATCATGACCAAAAAGAAGCAGGTACGAATATACTCTGCTATATGTGTCTCGAACGCATCTTAGACCAACTTCTGAAGTAATGTGAGGTTCATCTGCAATGAATGCCTCTTGGGTGCATTTACAACAGAATTTCTATGTGGTTTGGCCTCATCCAGATATAATCCAGATGCATGAAGTGTGCAGATGTAAACGAGGCTTTACTTATTTGAGGATGTAAACAGAGGGCTTGACTTTTAGATCCTAAAGACATCCTAAAGTAACCCACTGGGATACTTTTTTGCTTTTTCTTGCTGTTTAATAGCTTTTTTTCATATATAAATGCCCAGTTTAACCACCATTGTATGAAGGATAATTTTTCCTTTGCTTTCTGTCTTCCTCCCACTTTCTATCCCTTTCTACCCCTTTCATTTTTGCCACTCTCTGTCCTTCCGCTGTCCTCTGAGTCTCAGTCACTATGTGTGTGCGTGTGTGTGTGTGTGTGTGTGTGTGTGTGTGTGTGTGTGTGTGTGTGTTTGTGTGTGTGTGTGCGCGCATGTGTGTATGCATGCTGAGTCTCCATGAATGTGGGTAATGAGATCTCAGCACTCATTTCCTCTTCTTGCCAATTGGGACTAAAATGTAGCTTTGCCTGTCTAAATGCACACACATATACACGAAAAAAAAACTGTGTCGGTTTGTATAGAAAACTGCAGTGATAACTGCTGAACTTTGCATCTGAAAGGTTTCAGTCTAAAATACTTTTAATTTCTTTAAATCATGAAATACATTGATATGATTAACACAGGAAATATCAGTGCTATGTTATGAGTAATATTCATATTTATTGGAACATTTCAACATCAGCTCTTATTTTTTCCAAAACATCATGATGGACAAAATTCTTTTTGGCATGAAACCCTTCCACGCGCAGTTGTTCTTGAATGTAAGTATTGGCTGTATTAATGCATTAGCAGCAGGTAGTTCAGAGTGTGTGCAGGAGTTGGATTACACATTCACAGCTGTGATATACTGACAGCAAGTGTTGCGTGAAGGCTAACGTTACACCGCCTGACAGCACTGCTCATGGGGAATCAGGAGCATTATGTAAATGTGTAATACATCCTAATTACTCTCTCTCTCTCCCTCTCTCTCTCTTTCTCCCTCTTTCTCTCTCTCTTAGGTCAGTCAGTTATATCTGAGCTCAAGTGGCCGGCTCTGCTCATCTCTCCCTCCTCACATCTTCTCCTCGGCCGAGAGAGCCTATCACATGATGCTGCAGGAGCGACGCCCACAGTGTTTTATCCTCAGGTGCAAAATCACTGCACATGATGCAGAACAAAGTGTGCACAGTTTACACTGCAGTCAGGGTGCTTTCTGAGCTAGTAATCAACCCTTATGCATGTCCAGTTTAAGATTAAGAGTTGTGATTGAGGGCAGATTGGTGCTGGAGATAAATCTCATAATACTCTAAAATTCCAAAAAAACTGAAGTGGTCACTGTGATTAGGTTTAAATGCCACACTTTACACAATCAGCCACATTAAAAGCAACCACCTAAGATTGTGTAAATGCCCTTTGTGCTGAAAAGAAACCTCTGGCTCGTAGAGGAATATACTCTACAAGATGTGCTTTTATGTTTGTCATCAAGATGCTAGCAGAAGATTCTTTAAGGGCTTTAAGTGGCAAGACTGCTATCCGTGAATCAGACTAGTCCAGCACATCCAACAGAGGTTGCCACAAGTTTGAAATGTGGACACTTTGGAGGCCCACACAAATCAGCATCAAGCTCTTGTTGATGTTCCATGTTCCAATTTTTTGGGTCTTGTATGTCAGAAAGTATCCAGACATTCCTTGTATTCAATGACTTAAATGTACCTTGATAAACATCACAGGTGTTCTGTTGTACAGTCTATAATCTCCATGAAAAAGCATTTCCATACAATAGGTTGCTCTAGAGGAGCCATACAAGCCTCAAGTCCCCATGTCCAATGTCAAGCATAATCTAGTGAATTCTAGAGAGCACTGGTACTGTGTTCTCTAGAGCAGTGATGCCCCATCCATAACCTTTAGAAGGTTAGCTGTGTGAATGAGTAGGTTCCTTTCCCTTAACCCTACTCAAGCCATGCTGCAGCTGACCATAAATGTAGACTGGATGTGATATAAATCCAAACTACTTTGGTACTCTGCTACCACTGCTGGTGCATTTTGCTGAGGTAGAGAGGATCTGGCAACCATTTTAATGCCCACACTGCCTGGGCCATCCATCACACAGACACACACACAGACACACAAATGCACTCCTACACAGTACTTTTGCCTCTGAGATGAGAGCAGAGCAGTGTTGCCACATACCAGCGATTATAGGCTGAAGAAAAATGGCTGAGTGCACTCACACACACACACACTCACACACACACACACACACACACACTTTTGAGAATATGTTGTGCCTTTGAGTTCAAATACAGCCTAGAGATAATTTCTAAAAAGGAATGAGAAAAGTGGAAATGGATAAATGAATTTACAACAGAAAGCCCTTCAAGATTTCTCTCTCTCTCTCTCTCTCTCTCTCATGAGCTTGTCCTCCCTTGTAATGTGTCTCATCTCCACCGTCCCTGCATCTTGACTATGTGAGCACATCGGTCATGGCACTAATAATCTATGGTGTTGTGAGTGATTGAATTCTGTTTAGGACAGTAACTCTGTGAACAAATCATTTCCTTGTGTACGAGAAGGTCACGGTACTGATACTAGTGTTAGTTTGATGGACAGAGACATGCTGACAAAGTATAACAGCGTTGTGTGAAATTGAGTTCATGAATGTCAAAAGCACACTACAGACAGAAAATAGATTATGAAGCAAAAGATGATCCTTGTGTATCTACCAGTGTATGTATGTGTTCATCCTTCTTCAAGGACACCTACACTGTCATTCAGAAGCTCTTAAAAGAAGCAGAAGCAGAAGCAGAAAAAAAGCAACAAAAATATGCATGAGACTGAAATGACAGGAGGAATGTAAAACATTAAATATCTAAAATGCCATGTATTAAAAAAATGGAGACAAAGTCTTACAGCTGATACCTTGACATAGGTGAACTTTTAATAGATTATTATGCCATATTATTTTGCATGAAAGTTATTTTTTTACATTCTTTAAATGCATGAAACATTTTGTTATTTATCCTAATTAACCTGATTTTTAAGTGAGGTTTCTCTATAAGAAGTCTACATACATTGTATATTTGCATATTAACATTTGAACAGTGGTGTGCATTAAGACAGTGGACTTATTCCTTTGTGCTCTGGGGACAAAATACATTTTTGGCCACCTTTCAAAGAGGCAGCAGGCCTGACACCTAGAGCACAAAAGTCCTCAATTGTGCTTAATCAGCACAGAGAGTAGCCTGCATGACCCGTCGCATGAAGGTTTCCCCAGATTTCACCCACTACTTTCATGCACCAGAGGGCAGCAGTACTCTTCTCCAGACAGGGAAGCCCCGTCTCGGTTTATAATACTGCGGCATCGATGCAGCTTCACAGCTACTGCACATCAGACACTCATTACCTGCAGAGTGAGAACTCTTTCAGCTGAAGGGAATCGAATCGCACTTCACAGTGTCTGTGTGCTTTCACATGTAATTGATGAGCAGCCTGGACCTTATGGTGATCAAGATATAAGCTGCATCTCAAACCTGATACTACAGTTCTATAGATGCTATTAATATACTGGGAATGGTATTGCTTTTTTTATATGATTTATACGATTTTATGTTTGCATGTTAGTTTTCAGTATGAGAAACAGATTGCATAGTCCAGATGGGCAGTAATTACTATTCAAGTTCAAAAGTGAGTAGAACTAGACCCAACCCATATAAAAACAGGAAGTATACATGAAAGTACACATGCATTCATTTTCCTAGCCGCTTATCCTAATTAGGATTGCAGGGTTGTGCTGGAGCCTATCCCAGCAGGGCAAAAGTTGAGGAAAAATCCTGGACAGGCTGCCAGTCCATCACGGGGAAGATACACAGACATATATATATATACACATATACATATACATATAGTGGGACAGTAGTTAGTTCTGTCGCCTCACCCAGAAGCTCTTCTCTATTCCTTACCGGGGTGACCTGGGGTGATCCTTTCTGTATGGATTTTGCATGTTCCTCTATCCAACTGGGTTTCCATCTGGAAGCGCTGGTTCTACTCACAGTCTAAAGACATGTATATCAGGTGAACTACAAATGCTAAACTGCCTTTCGTTGAGTGTGTGTTTGCCTGTGTTTCTGCCCTTACAGTTAACCCATTACCTGTCAAGGGGTTTCTCCACTTTCTGCTCAGATGAACAGCTTGCTATATGTTTCGTTTCATATATATCTGTGAAATACCGTGACATACATGGTTTTCTTATAGGAAAGCCCAAAAATAAACTTCTCTGTGTTTTTTCAGTGGAGAGAGCGGTTCTGGAAAATCAGAGGCCTGTAAGCACATCCTGAAGCACCTGGCTGCACGTTCTAGCCCCAAAGACTTCGCACTGGAGCCACGCATGAAGCATGTGAGAACCTCCGTCCCTTTCCTCTGAGACAGTGCTATTCCTTCCACTCAAGCTCTCTCATTGTAGACTAATCAGTTTTTCTGTCCAGAAAGGAAAGATGAAAAAAAAAATTCAAAAGTTCATAAGCGCTTTATTTCTCATCTTTACTTGTGGAATTCTAGATGGCTTACTACCAAATGTTTCCACCAGTGGTAAAAATAATGTGCATACTGTAATGATTATAAATGATGAATCACTGAATCACATAAAACACTGAAGAGTTTTAATGTGAAACGGTCCATAGTTGAGAAACTGAGACAGGAGCCACTGAAACTCAGGCATGTTGTGTTGAGCATGTCACATCACTACTAGCTGTCAGTAGCTCTGTGCTTGCAGTTGATCCAGGTCTTTTGGCAGAAGACAGCTATATTTACAGCAGATCTTTATGTCGCAGTAGAATTAAAGTGGTAAACGGAGGAGTAGATGTTGCATGAAGGGCTAGAATCATTCAGCTGCAGGCTGTGGGGCTTATAGTGGGGGGTGAGAGCTCAGAGTACTAAGCACATGTTGCATCAGATGAAATCACAAGCTTAAACTCTGCATTTAGGTCAGTGAGCACATCCGCACAGTTTTGTGGCGCTCAAAGGTTTTTATTTGCAGCAATTGTGTCACCCTGCCATCTAGTGGTAAAAAGCTTAACAACCTCTGTTGAAAAGTTTCTGAAGTTTAAACTTCTCTTCAAGCTTCTTAAAGTGCCCCTGCACTCATGTTTTAAAGTGATAGATATGATAATATATACTGTTATATACTAATATATACTGTTATATACTGCACAAAGCTTCATTTTTTGGAAACATTTAACTGGACCAGCAGTATACTAGTAGTTAGGGGCTAGGCCCCAGGGTCAGAAGGTCATGGGCTCAAATCCCAGATCAGTAGGTTGGCCTGAGGTACCCTTCAGCAAGGTACCGTCCCCATTACCGCTTCTCAGGTGCTGGACATAGTTGCTGCTTGCTGCATGGTGTGTGAGTGAAATGTGGAGGATGCATTGCGTTGTTTTTCACAGTGTACTGTGCTGTGTTTCACAATGACAGATAGTCACTTTCACCTCACTTCACTTCAAAACTCGGGCTTTCTCAAGGCAATTAATATCCTTGAACATACAGTGGTCCAGTTTACCACTAAATGCAAATGGTGTTATTACACTCTGGCAACATAAAGCACTACAGACCATGCTCACAGTCCCTTGGGGGCAGCAGTGGCCTAGTGGTTGGGGAATTGGCCACAGGATCAGAAGATTGTGGGTTCACACCACTTACCAGTAGGTTAGGTTGCCCCGAGGTACCCTTGAGCAAGGTACTGTCACTGCTCCCTGGGTGCTTTTGTAGCTGCCCCCCTGCAGCACGGTGTTTGTGTGCATGGATTAAATGCAGAGGTCCAGTTTCGTTGTGGTTCACTGTGTACTGTGCTGTGAATAGTCACCTTTCACTTTAATGTTCATGATTTACTGTGCAGTTAATTTGTAGCTAAATTCTACACATGATGGTCCGTCAATCTAAAACCTTCCAGTCCTAGGAGCAGATTGAACACTAATTTTGCTTAATCATCCATAATCTTTGCATTCTTAATAAGTGTGAAGCTTAAAGATGCTCTTATGCATTTTTCAGGATCTAATAACAGTCATTTTTTCTTGTGGCTGCTGCTGCTGCTGCTGTTAGGGGCTAAACTGTTGCCATTTCCCAAATTTCCCATTCGTGGGATAATAAAAGATTACTCTATTCTTCCTGTCCTCTGCGTTCTCCCAGCAATTTCATAACAATACTGAATGCAATATATAACTGTTTATTTAAAATAAATGATTTCTGTACATTGAAAAATGGAATTAAAGATAGGGAAATATAATTTACCTTTATGTTTTTCTGTTTGCTTTTTTAGGTGAATGCTATTCTAGAGGCTTTTGGTCATGCAAAGACGCCAATGAACAGTAACGCAAGCCGCTTTATGAAGCTGCTCTCCCTGCAGTACTGTGAAAAGAGGAAAACTCTGCTCAGAGGTCTGTGTCTGCTGCAGTTTTAGATCAAATTAATGGGTAGAATTTAATAACAGAGGTCAGATATAGAGTTGGAGGAACTTCCTTGTTTGGTATTGAACTTTTTTCTTTGCAACAGATCCTTTGGTCAGGTAATGTAAAAACATCTGTGGTCTGGTGCACCCCAACCCGTTCATCCAAGGACCACCCAAATTCTTCCTGTTTCCTAGTAAAATTTTGTTTTGCAGATAGTGGGGGAAACATATTTACCATGATCTGCTTCAGGCAATAGAGCATCTGAGCATGGCCAATCTTCTCGCAACCTTGTACTGTTATGACATCTGATTTTTCATGGGTGCTCAAAACATGACATGGCAGGATGTGCTGCTGCTAATAGTGACAACAGAAAGTGAAAAAAATAACTGTGAAGCAATGAAGCAATGATCTTGGAACAGTATGTGGAAAATATTTTTAACCACGTGTCTGTGATGTAATTGGTTGCATCCAGATTTGCAAACCATATTGAATCTTATTTTCATTGCTTAAATTGTGATACATAAAGACCTTAAGTGTCTATAGTTGCATGCAATATATTTGGTAGGATATTCGATTTAAATAAAGAAAATATGTAACAAATAAGTCTGGATATTGTACAACTGCTGGTACAAACCGAACAGTCAGGAAACAACATGTAAAAATGTTGCACCGATCATTCATTTTTATAGGCAATCTTGATTTCTTTACAGAAATTTATCAAAAATTCCTGTTTGGTTACCCAAAGGTGATGCAATGGTTAGTCAAAAGCGCCTGAAACTTGCTAGCACTTTTTCCAGTACCTTAAATGAGCATAAAATATGATTAAGAATTTAACAGGCAAGACTTAAATGTTATATTTTCATCCATCCATCCATTCTCTGACCCACTTACCTTAACTAGAATCATGTGGGTGCTGCAGCTTATCCCAGCGTTCAAAAGGTAAAAGCAGCTAAACACAATCCATTTTTCAATTGTAAATGACAAAACAGTTACTGTTTTTTTTTAATCCAAAAATTTCGAAAATGAATATATTGTAGATATATGAATAAAGATCATTTTTCAATAGTGCAGCTGCAGATGCAGCAGCACTGCATTACAGCACCAGTGCACTTACCATAAGGCATCCCAACACAGGTTGGCCAAAATCAAAGTGAAAAATGGTTTTCAGTACAAATGGAATGGATCACCCCTACGCAGAACATGATTTTCAAACGAGCTTATATGAAAAACAGCCTAAATGTGGATTCCAGTATGGTAGTTTTGTTGGAACTGATTTCCTACAGATGGCGCCAGCACAGCACTTATTCAGTTGACCCATTCAAACCCTTTTTCCACACTGTTGAGTGAAAACCCAGCACAGCTGGAGGTAAAAGATCATTTAATGGGATTTGTCGGGACTTTTCTATTGATCTATTCATTATACAATATTCATACAATTTAAGAAAGAGCTCAAAAACAAAAACAGTTACACTTAAAATGTCGAGTGGGTGTGGTGTGAGGTTCAGAATTTCTTCATTAATACTGTCATACCTTTTATAGTTACCCATTTGATTTTCATATTTGGAGGAATGAAATTTTGCTCTGCTTGTTTGTGTGGTCAGCCCGTGTTCACACCTATATGCTGGAAAAGAGCCGCCTCGTCAGCTTGCCCCAGCAGCAGAAGAATTTTAACATCTTCTACCTGATGGCTGAGGGTCTTTCAGCGGAGGAGAAGAGCAACCTGTACCTCAACAACGTCCTTGCCCACAGGTAAACACAGCCAGGCCGATCGTATATAAAGCAAGTAAAATTTGGTAGAAGCAAAAGTGTGTGCTGGTGGTCATTAAAGTTCTTTTTCAACTGACTTGAACCAAATACATCAGTTCATTGACCATCTTTTGATTCCAGTTAGTACTTTCAGGACATGCAGACATGCCAAGAAAACACATGCTCACACACACGCACGCTCGTATATACACTTTAGCTTACACCAGGGTTCATGATCAATGTGTTGGTCCTCAAATCAGCCCTTCTTCTCACTGAGCCACTAATCCAGGCACTGCATATAAATTCTGCAGTCACAACATGATTGTGCGAAAATCACAGAACCAGGTCACAGGCTGTAGTGTGTGCGCATATGTGTGCTTTTTGTTTAAACCAGCAAGTTTTCTGCCTGGCGGGGTGGTTAATCTGGCCACAGATTAAGCCTAGTAGCAGACTGAATGTTCACTGTTCCACTTTTTTAACAGAAAATCCTTCCTAGACCTCAGCTAGGTGTGATACTGCTTTGAAAAGCGCTTATGTCATCTTCAGAGCAGTTACTTAAAATTTCCTGATTATAATGTTGTTCTGGAGAGTTGATCTGGGTTTTAGGGCATGTGGGTCGTGCACTCTTATAAACTCCTTCCTTAAAGGTGCTGTGATATTCAAGCAAGTGCCCATTTTTCTTTTGTGTGTTTGTGTGTGTGTGTGTGTGTGTGTGTGTTTGTGTGTGTGTGTGTGTGTGTGTGTGTGTGTGTGTGTGTGTGTGTGTGTGTGTGTGTGTTTAGGTACTTGAGCTCAGGGGCATCTGGTGAGGGTCCAGCTGTGGGAACAGCCTGCCCTCAGAGCAGAGAGAAGTTGTCAAACCTGAAACAAGCCCTTCGTGCTCTCGGCTTCAACAAACTGGTACAGTCTGTATATTTTCACACACAATTAACAAAGACACATATATCACACATCCCACCCCTGGGAGTTTGGGGACAGTGAATTGGATATTATAGGGACATGGCGCTCGCTTTATGTTATATGCAGTATACTTGACATTGTTTCATTTGAGAGCATGCAAGAGGGTGACAGAGTACAAAAGAGACACTCTATACCTATCTGGGATGTCAAATTTATTTTCCATGCATCCCAACCCCCTGGGTTAACATTATATCTTTCTATCCCCCTTAAGCTTGAACCCATCGTTTTAAAACACTATCCATTCAGACTGGACATACTATTCCATCGTGGGATCATAGCTCAAAGTGACCAATTTTTTTTCACAAAAATAGTTGTTTTTTTATGATGAACAGATGTTTGCTGGTACATGAGTCCTTTTCTGACGTTAAACTATGTTGCATCTAAACCAAACCCAGACTGAACTGGCCTCAAATCTGATTATTTTTAGGCCCTGTCAGACATTTGCGGCATTTAGCAGACGCTCTTATCCAGAGCGACTTCCATGTCCTGATTACAGGGACAGTCCCCCTGGAGACACTCAGGGTTAAGGGTCTTGCTCAGGGACCCAGTGGTGGTAGTGCTAGAGGTGAGATGTTAACCTGGGAACTCTTGAGCCATAGGTCCATAGGCAAGTATCCTACCTCTAGACCACCACCACCCCAGACCACGCAGCCATTGAAGCTTAAACTGGACTAAATGCTCTGTACAAAAACTGCAGTGAAAAGTTGATATGTTGGTGTGACATGTTGGATGAATCATCTCAGATATGTAGGTACAGGGGGTGAGATCAGCACTATAACCACAGGTCAGAGTCTCAAACCTGTTTGTTATGAGTTTGTTGTGAGTACAGGTTGTACTTGGGGCATCAGCTGGCAGTTGGCACTAGTCATCACATTCAGATGGACCTGTAACTCCAAATACTCCTCTGGAAAATTCCCCACTTAATTTTCTGTAGCTATACTTACAGCTCTTAAATCCTCATGCATGTCACCTTTACTGCATCGTTGTTATTATTATTATTATTATTTTAATTAATTAATTATTATTTTTAGCAAATAAGCCAAATGTTATAACTCAATAATGACATAAAATCAATAAACTAAAACAAACTGTTCATGTGACTCAGAAAAGCTACATCTCAAGGGGCTACAATTGCTGCTTTTTTTGGAAAAAGAGTGATTGAGATTCAGCCTGCTATATATACCTGGATGCTGATTAAAAAAAAATCTTACGCCACAACAATGAAAACAGTTCAAATGATTGCTATTTAACAAATAAATATTTCTTATAGATGATTTTGAGAACAAGTAATTAAATACTGTAAAATCCTGTTTGAGCTGTACCTAAAAATATAAAGAAATACATATTCATAGGCAGATGAAATGATCTGACATTTTTACTATCTTTCTGTACCTTTTTAGATATTTTGAACAGTTTTGTGCAGCAGATGTGAGGAAGAGGAAACGCATGGCAGTGATCAGTAACAAACACTGACTGATAAACAGTAAATGCGCCGCTGTTGTCACATACACACTTACCAAGTCATAATAATCCACAAATTAGGTTTTGTGAATATCTTATTTTCTGCAGAATGCACCTATTAGTCTGCAGTTTACCTGCAGCAGACATTAATACGCAGATGTCTACTGCAAATAAAAGAAGTGTGTGTTTTTGAGCCTCTAGCACAGAGAGTTTGTGTCTGTGAGAGGTGTATGGCCTTGGGCGTTGGCAGCAGCTCTAGACATGGTCTTATGCTGTGTTATAGGAGTTTCGGTAAGAACACAGTAATGCTACTTTCTAAAGCTCATTACTGTATGTCTGCAGACTGATGACTTAGCAACTAAAAACACACAAACCTCAGAGTTGGTTTTGCCCTGCTGCCACAACAACCCAACTCAACTAGTGTGTGAGTGTGTATGTGTGTTCACGCTTAAAATCAATCCTGTTTGTCCTATTGTAGCAGTATAATAACTCATTATGATGGGGAATTCCATAAAGTGTTTTGAGAGAGAGAAGGAGAGGCAGAGAGTGGAGGGGTTAATTGGAGCTTCGGGAGATGGTAAGGAGTTAGAAGGTCTGCTGAAGATGGGGGTGAGTGGCAAGACTGGAGGGGCAGGATTTGATGGAGAACTTTGAAGATGAAAACTAGTGGTATTAAGGGAGATTGGGCTGGATGAAACTGGGGATGCACCAACTGATTCCTCTGCTCCCAGTACTACAATGAATGACAGATCATTATAAATTTTTGACCTGCCATAGACACTTCATAGGACATTCTTTCATAATTTTACACACTACTGGGTCATTGTTTTGGAGCAATTTCAATTGCATAAAACCCATAAAATGGTTAGAAGTCAAAATGAAAAGCTGCGTATGGAATAAATCCACAGTAACTAAAATTGTTCAATAATGATAATAAAAAAACTAGTCAGATTCATTTCTACATATTTTATTGATAAGATGAGGGAGAGAGTGTGAAGGTGAGAGTTCACATGCTACATGTCTTGCTATAGTCAATGTTCACAACATGATGGCTTTGTGTTGGTCATTAGGAATTAAGTACAACCTCAGAAAATGTGCAATGTGTTTACACGGTAGAGGAAACGCATCAGCTCAGATTTATTAAAAGGAAAGCAGAATTACAGGGATGCTTTTGAGGCGCCTATGCTTCATATGCATCACTCATAAGAATTATTGCACCATTTTATCATTTATATAGTGCCTTTCATCCAGTATAACTGATATAATTTATTAGACTGATATAATTATCCCACTCCCACTATTTACTCGCCCCTTGGATGACACATTACTTGTTTATTTTCCTACTGTTGTGTTGCACTATATTCATCATCACAGCTTTTATAGTTGATCTTTACCTTGTTATTCTGAGAAAAACACCATGTTCATCCAAAGACCCAAAGCCATGACTTTGACTATGAGAGCCTCTCAGTATAAATCTCATTACTGTTATTCTAACTTGGCTCCTGGGGCAGCGATGGCCTAGTGGATAGTGAGTTGGCCCCAGGATCTGAAGGTCATGGGTTCGAAACCCAGACCAGTAGGTTGCCCTGAGGTACCCTTGAGCAAGGTACTGTCCCCATCACAGCCTCCTGGGCGCTTTGAAAAGCTGCCCCCTGCTGTTTGTGTGTGGATTAAATGCAGAGGTGTAATTTCATTGTAGTTTGCTGCGCTGTGTACTCTTGATGACAAGAAATTTCACTTTCACTAACCCTGAGGATGTTTTGTGTTCAGATAAACCAGCCTGTATTGCTTTCTTGTATTTAAACAGGGGGGTTGAATTTATTGGGCTCTCAGTAACTATCAGCAGTTTGGCCCTGCTGTCAGGTTAAAACCCTGGTTCTGATGTGACCATTTACTTTTACTTTTACATTTGAGGTATTTAGCAGATGCTCTTATCCAGAGCGACTTCCATGTCCTAATTACAGGACAGTCCCCCTGGAGCAACTCAGGGTTAAGGGTCTTGCTCAGGGACCCAGTGGTGGTAGTACTAGGATTAGGACTAAGTGGGATTCGAACCTTGGACCTCTTGATCCAGAGGTCCATAGGCAAGTACCCTACCACTAGACCAGCAACACCCATAAATGTGATAATGATAATGTGATAATACTTTTCAGTGCATTATCTGCAATATCATTTTGCAGATTTCAATTAATAATGATGACATTTTCTCAGTTATAAGGCATAAATCAGCTTTCAAAATAATGTCCATCTCAAACAGGACCTATTGTGTTTTTTAACTTCATAGTAAATTCCTGCTGTGTGTTTAGAGATACAGTGCTATAGATATAGGGTTTTAGATAGATATCCTTCAAACACACACACACACAGAGAGAGAGAGAGAGAGAGAGAGAGAGAGAGAGAGAGAGAGAGAGAGCGCGCGAGAAAGACACATAAGAAGAGAAACACACATAAGCGTCAGGAACACAGGGGACTAGGGTGCTTTTATGATAGAGATGTTTATGATATGAGAGCACATAGTGTTCTCACACTTTGTGTTCAGACTGAAATGTAGGGTCGCCCTTGTCGAAACACACACAAACACACATGCGCACACACACACGCAAACCTGATCTCCAGCCTGACAAAGTGTGCTAATCCTACCAGGAACCTCTAAATCTGCTTCATTAGTGAAGGATTGTATCCTCATCCAATCACAGCAATAATTCTCAGTGCACTCAAATGAAAACAAAATGAAACAAATCAACTGGCAAAAAAGTTTAGTTTAAACCAAAAACAGTCAATCAGCCAAGACTAGTTTGCTTACATGGACTAAATGTCTAAAGCTGCTTTGATTTTGGGTGAGGTTCTGTTCAGTTTTGCTGTTCACAGTAAATCGACCAGTCTCGGGTGGCGGTTGTCTAGTGGTAGGGTACTTGGTACCTCTGGATCAAGAGGTCCCCGGTTCGAATCCCACCTCTAGCACTACCACCACTGGGTCCCTGAGCAAGACCCTTAACCCTGAGTTGCTCCAGGGGGACTGTCCCTGTAATTAGGACATGGAAGTCGCTCTGGATAAGAGCGTCTGCTAAATGCCGTAAATGTAAATGTAAATGTGAATGTCTCCTGAACCTTCAGTCTCCTGAACTTCATCAACAGGTCTGCACTAGGGCTGCATAATAGTATTCGGAAATATAATGTGCGGCTATGGCAACATCAGCATTGCAGAGGCCAATATTGTGATAGCAATTCACAAACAATGTATTGTGCAGCCTTAGTCTCTTTCACCTCAATACCAAGCAGGACACAGTTTGAGTGCATTGAGTGAAGTTTTGAGGATGTAGTTACAGAATCGATTTGGGTTGCTATTGACTTCCCGTGTGTTTTACCCTCGTAGCAGCTGCTGAAGAAACAAAATTTGCTCACTAAACATGTGAACATCTATATCTGTGTGATTGGGAAAATTGTGTAAATTTGATTTGTAACCTTGAAGAAACACACTTCACACACTAGGGTCTCGACCAGTCGCCTCATTTGGAATATTAGAAACATTTTGTAACTATGACTTAGCAATAAACTGCTCTACCTTCACTAAGCTCAAAGAAACGTTTCAGTCTGCTTAAGGTACAAAGTCAGGACATTTGTGCACTGAAAATGTATGAAACTCACTCTCACTGCCTGCTTTCTGTTTCCCTCAGGAGGTGGAGAATGTGTTTTTGGTTCTCTCAGCACTGTTACACCTTGGGGATCTGCGCTTCACGGCCCTGACGGACACTGACACAGCGCTTGTATCTGACCTGCAGCTGCTGGACCGAGGTTCGTGCAGCTGCACTGTGAGGCCAACAGGGGGCAAAACTTCTCCAGCTTGTAAAGAGAGAGTGAACGTAAAGGCAAGAGATGGAGAGAGAGTCAGAGACTACGCTGTTAGATCTGGGTCACACTCTTCCTGGCTTCATCAGTTCTGTTGTGGATTATTAGCAGCGTGCGATCAATCATTTTACAATGGAAAAGACTTGAACACACAAACACACACAAATACATGCAGAAATACTCTCATCCACAGGTTTACTCTTATTGTGTTTATTGCTCTCAAGCTCTCCTATGCTCTCCACCTCCTGCATCACACACACACGCACACACACACGGTCACCTGTTTCCTTAAGTCTTGCTGAGCTCTGAAGCAGAACAGCTGAGTTGCTCTTTGCCCTCTACTTTACATAACACAACACTTAGCTACTACAGTACTGACCCAAGCCATGGTAAACAAGTGACGTCAACGCTCTCTTTCTCTGACACACACACGCCCACCAACCCACCCACACACGCACACAATGTGGCCATTATTAACAATAGATGAGTTTGCTTGCTCTGATGTCACAGATGTGCAAAGTGGTCCCTGTGAGCCTGCACACAAAAACATGCCCCAAAACACAATAACACACACGCACAGAGACAGCAGGAACAGTCTCAAGGGTGAATGCAGCATTAAGGGAGAGTAGCTGCTGTCTGCTCTTTGTGGCAGTCAGCACTGCAGGTCATGAGGGACACAAGCCATAACACAGGGAGCTGATGTTTGGGTTTGCTCCTTACTCTTGCACCAAATTCACAGCACATGAGTATTTTTTCCACCTGCACTTGTTTACAACTTCAGGTATACGTGATGTTCTGATCTCTGTGGATAAGGAAGTCTCTCTCTGTCTGTGCTTTTGTAGTGGCGGGAATGCTGCAGGTGAGCCCGGAGGACCTGGGCTCTGCTCTCACTTCTGATGTGCAGTATTTCAAAGGTATGGGCTACAGTGGAAGAGAGCAAGGGTGTGTGTGTGGGGGGGGTATGCAGAGATACATTAGTCAGCAGACACCTGAAAAAGAAGTCCTTGCAATGCAAAACGGCCACTCAGTCAAACATGGTAGAGGTGCACAGACAATTTGGCTTCTCTTGGCTTGAAGCAGAGTATGTAAATCCAGTATCAGTGCTTTGGTAAGGCACCCATGTTTTGTAGCAGCAAAATATGTGGAACATAGATATGCAGTAGAGATTTGAGATTAGACATGGAATGCAGTGGAGATGGTCCACATTCATCATATTGGTGATAAAGTTTAAATATGAAAGTTTCCAAGAAACTCATGTGAGCTCTTATCCAACGCATTTAGTAAGGTCAGAGTTGATTCTTATTCTGAGGTTTTGCAAGATTGTCCAAATGACGACAGTGCTTGCACGTTTTAGGTGATTACAAGTCTTTGTAATCTGGTCAGAGGTAAAGGAGCTCCATCTCCAGGACTCTATAGATGATACAGTTATTATAAAGTTGTAGCACAGTGAGATCAAATACTGACCTGAAAATGTTAAATTTGCATTGACATTATTTGATTTCCATTTGCAGTAAGGCTCTGCTTCTTTATCAGCCTGTGTTCTTAGTGCTTTTGCTTGTCTTACATCTGATTACTGTGATGGGATCTCAAAGTGGAAGCACTTACGAGCCCATACATTAATTAATTGTTTAATTCATTCATATGTTCATTTATTCGTTCATTTGTTCCATCAATCATTCGTTCATTTTTTCTTTCTTTCTTTCTTTCTTTCTTTCTTTCTTTCTTTCTTTCTTTCTTTCTTTCTTTCTTTCTTTCTTTCTTTCATCCCATCAACACTGGCATGGCCAAGTCTTGTAAGAAAGTTATCAATGGGTAATCCTGAGACAGGCTTCCAAATACTCTACTCTAATGACTACTGGTCGTAAAAATGCCCTCCCAATCAGCGCGACACAGACCGAGCAGACTGAATACTACACTCACTAAACTGACCTGTGCTGTTGCTGGGAAGCATCTTTCTTCCTCTATAAGAAGCACATGACAGACTGGCTGACCCTTAACCTAATTCAGCTGACCATTGTCTGTAATGCATTGAACGCACTGACCGGCTGCCGAAAATTACACACACATTACTGTCACTGTCTGGACTTTATCTATGTCTGCTCTCTCTCTCTCTCTCTTTGTCTGCTCCCTCTCTCTTTCTCTATTTGTCCTCCCATTGTTTCTTTCTAACACGTAGACAAGGTGACAGTATATTACTACTGTGCGTGTGTGTATGTGTGTGTGTGTGTGTGTGTGTGTGTGTGTGTGTGTGTGTGTGTGTGTGTGTGTTTGTGTGTGTGTGAGTGTGAGTTTGTGTGTATAACATACCTTTATCACACATCTCTTTTCTAAGTGTGCATTTAGTGTCAGTGTCTTGCACACTGACAGACCTCTAATGCCATATGACTCAGACAGTGACTTTATTTAAGGTCACATGACCATAGTCCATTACAAATATTTGTATATCTAACTGTTCATACACGGTAGAAATATTTAACTGTATTCAAACAGTTAGAGCCGCCGCCCAGTACTGAAGGATTATTCACTCTCATTATCAATCAACCTGCATTTATTAACACATTCATCAGCTTTGACTTGTATGGAAGAAGGTTTAATGTCGTTCCTTTCTTGCTTCGATCCAGGCGATGTCATCACACGATGCCACACGGTGGAGATGTCCAACCACCACAGAGACCTGCTGGCCAAAGCACTCTACGGACGACTGTTCAGCTTTCTAGTAAACAGCATCAATTGCTATCTCCAGGGCCAAGACGAGAGCCCGGGGTAGGTTTGAGTGTGAGCAAATTTGAATTTTGCTGTATTATATAAAAAAACATCTGTGAAGAAAAAGAGAATACCATGCAAGAAAATGACAGTGAGTCATAGGTGATATGTGTTTGCGATTAAGGACCTGCTCTGATTCGTTTCCTTATTGCTATGGTTTACCACAGAACATTCCATTACTGAACGTGCTGTTTCCTCCATTAAAATGACAACTCTGCAGCCACCTATACAAATCACATTACCTAACAATTCCTCGGTGCATCAGTCAGAACAGAGGGAGAAGGTGAGGTTTGGTAGTATCAGTTAGAACTTAGAAGGTGAGGTTATCTAGCATCAGTCAGAACAGAGGGAGAAGGTGAGGTTTGGTAGCATCAGTTAGAACCTAGAGAGAAGGTGAGGTTATCTAGCATCAGTCAGAACAGAGGGAGAAGGTGAGGTTAAGGAGCCCCTCCATCACGTGCAGTGTATTGTTCAGCTGCTGGTTATGGCACTTCTGGCCTTGTTGTTCCCAAGACTCTGCACTGTCATTGAGCTCAGGGTGTGGCATGTGATTGCCGCAAAATAATCTCCTGGAACTCTAAGTATGTACTTAGGCACCCTTGCACAGTATGTTTTGTAAAAACACATGCACGCAGACAAAATAAAGCAACAGGAAGGGTTTGCTGAACAGTGTTTGCTCTGTGGGCTTACTGTCAGCCAGCTCAGTGAAAATACAGCACATTCTGTTTCATATGTCAGTGATTACTGACTTGTGGTCTTGGGATTTGAAGCTTCCATTTGAACCAAAAGCTGGCCTAAAAGCTGACACTCTTTATTTAAGGCAAATATAATGGAAAATCACAATAACATTGTGCTTGTGTTTTGAACTGAAGAGTTTAATGTAGCAGATAGGTTTCAGAACTTAGCCATCAATGCAGTCCATATATGGAAACAGAGCTGCAACAATACCTCCTTATAAATTCACTGCTCATGCAAAACAAAATTACAAGCATGTCTTTATGAATCAGAAACCATATTGAACTGGGAAGCCTTTTAAAATTGAGATCATTTACATGCACAGTAACAAGAAGAGCCTGTTTAATTTGAAAGAACTCTGGAAAATGTTCTTGTAAAACCGTAACCAGACCTCATCAACTATGTGTGTATTCAATAAAATAACATAATATTACCCATAAACGTACTTTTCACTTGCAATCTAGCTTGTCCATCTTCCCTAGTCACCCATACACACACATATTCATTCACACCAGAACCACTCAGACTTCACCACTATCATCAACACCTCTATTCTAATGCAAGATCAATAAGTGGGCAAAGCTAGCAGATCTGGTTTTGTGCTGGTCAGCGCTTCAGTGTCAGCTGCCTTTGGGTAAGGCTAATGGCCATTGACGAGCACATAAGAATGCCTATTACTGATCAATGATGGCAGAGGAGCTGATACGAAATGGGAGCAGCTTGAGGATCATTTACAACGCATACAAAACATTTAAACAGTGAAAAATCTTAAGGCAAAAAAGCTCTCCAGGGTCATTTGCATTTGTTTTCCTTCCTGATTCAAATCTAATCTGACTACATTTACTGAATGGCTTCAATTCATTTATCACTTTTAATGATCTCTGCATTCCTAGGATTTGTTGCATGGTTTTTTAAGGGTCAGTTAGTGTGTTTTTTATATGATGTCCTAAAATATACATTCTGAAGCATAGTCTGATGCTGTTGATTTAAGTTTCTCCATACAATGGAAAAGGTCTACTTTGCATATGAATACAGCTACATCTTCAGATCCACACCTGATCTTCTCAGTCATGTTGAATAAGTATTTACACTTTTCAGTTAGGTGCTTAACTGAAATATATAATAAAACATAAAATCATTGTTTTGATTCTCATCTGGGGTGTCCTGGTCCTTCCTTTGTGGAATTTGCACGTTCTCCTTGTGTCTGGACTGGGTTGTCTCTTGAAGCTTCAGTTTCCCCACACTGTCCAAATACACGTCAGGCAGATTAGAGAAGCTAAATCAGCCCCTACATGTGACTGCATGAAAGACTTCGTCTGTGTCTCCATTTTGCCCTACTGTGTAATTTTTTGTTATTTTTCAATTTCAGTTAATGATGTATCTTTTACTGTGTGTATTTACAGGGACCCAGCATTTGAGATTGGTGTCCTCGACATCTTCGGCTTTGAGAAATTCCAGAAGAACTGCTTTGAACAGGTGAGGAGCCCAGAGATCCTACAAGTCTTTGAAGATGATATTGTTAATGATACTGATGATAGTGGTGTAATTGATGCAAATGCTTATGCTGATTTATGCAAACTGCTGGGTATAAGATGATAAGTCTCTGGGATAAGGCTAGCATTAAGCACCTTTCGTTGCATGTAATTTAACAGTAAGTGATGAGGGGAACACTGATTGTTGGCAGCATTTCTGCATTTAACTGATAATTAAAATCCTGACTTTCATAAGAAATAAAAAATATATGATTTTGAAGTGCAATTAAATTAAAATTAAATCTGTGAAATTATGGACACATTAAGGGTACTTTTCAGTCCTCATTCACAGAACAGATATTTAAAGCCTGTTTTCATGTCAGCCCAACCCTAACACACGGTTCTCTATTTGTATTTAAGTTCAATTACCAAAGAAAAGGTCAAGTAACATGATTTATTTTCTGTGTATGCAAATCTTCATATAAATTCCCCCACATATGTTAACATTGTGCCACATCTCCTTCAGTGCAGAATCCATAACGTTCCTGTGGCTTCACTGGTCAATGTTCCCACTCCCTCTCAGATTAACCCCATTCCACTCTGTTAATTTCACAGAACCCAAATTATAAGCAGCCTTTTCCGCGCTCTCTTTGTTGTGTCTTCACACACCAGTCTGTTTATGATCTTTACTTGCTTAGTTGAGGCCTGCTGAAGAGCATAGTGATGATTCTTGAAACACACTAATTCATATGTGCATGTCAGTACAGAACAGTAGTGAGACCAGCTATGTTGTACGGGTTGGGTACAGTGCAACTGACGAAAAGACAGGAGGTGGAGCTGGAGGTGTCAGAGTTAAAGATGCTGAGATTTTCGCTGGGTGTGATGAGGATGGACAGGATTAGAAATTAGTATATGAGAGGGACAGCTCAGGTTCGATGTTTTGGAGACAAAGTTAGAGAAGCAAAGTTGTGTTGGTTTGGACATGTCCAGAGGAGAGACGAGGATTATACTGGGAGGAAGATGTTAAAGATGGAGCTGCCAGGAAAGAGGAAAAGAGGAGGTTTATGGATGTGGTGAGAGAGGACATGCAGGTGGTCGGTTTGAAGGAGGAAGATACAGAGGGCAGGAAGAAATGGATAATCCGCTGTGGTGACTCCTAAATGGGAGCAGCTGAAAGAAAAAGAAGAAGTAGCAGACTAATTCATGTGTGCATCTAGAAACACTCGAGCGCTGCGTAAATTCTACCCTTATCACCAACTTTGTATTCAAACAGTGAGGCTGACTCAGCTATTGGCAGGTCAACTACTGTCCTCTACAATGACTTCTGTTAATGGTTGCTAATCCTGAAACTATCCTTGAAGGTCTCTTGAGCTACCAGTTTTGAACACATAGATTATGGATGATCATTTACTGTGAGACCTCTGTAATAATTCCTTGAAGAATTCACTAAACCCACACCAATCTCATCCCAGAGGAATTGATCAAGTTCCATCATTCCAGAGTTCACAGGTTCAGTTCTTCAAAGCCCACTGCTGGGGGCCTTTATACCCTCTTAACTGATAACTGATGCTTGTCATGGGGCTCATACACAGCTTTTCCAGCTCCAGCATCCCACTGCATTAGTATACAGAGGATTTTTTATTACAATGAACTATAATACAATAATGTAGCTGAACGTTCTCATGAGAATGTTTTTGATACTTTTGGACGTGGTGTGGCCTTGAAGAAGTCTTTCTGCAGTTGTTCCCTTTCCTTTTCTTTTTTTCTGTTTGTTCAAAATCTTCACAATGGCCTTGGGAGTCAGTGTAGTAGGAAGGTCAAGCTCAAAGTCTGTGACATGTTTCCAAAGTGTTTGAATACTCTTAAAAGCTGTTTTACACACAGTCTAATTCCATGTGTAGTTGCTCACCATTAAAGTTTTCCAGGTTTAGAACAAAACTACAAAATCCTGGACACTGAACAGAATGTCAAAAGAAAATGCATGAGTGTATTATTTAATGGGAAAAAGAGGATCTACAATCGAAGCTGGGGTGGATAGCCACTCTGTTAGGCTCTGATGTCCCGGTCTTTAGAAGAGAGCTACACTGAGGGTGTCCCTGTAGCATTTTGGTCTCTTACACTAATGACTAACAGAAGCTGTTGTGCGCTTCTTTTGTGTTTGTTATCCTATTTGACAACTTCTGATTGGGTTTAGCTGTGTATGTGATGTTGTGTCTCTACATTCCTGTGTGTGGGAGGGTGTGTGTATTCGTATATGTGTGTACGTACGTGTGTGTGTGTGTGTGTGTGTGTGTGTGTATACATGTGTGAATAGGTCTGAAAGGTGTAAATTGGTAGTGGCACTGGACAGTGTTCTACCATGGAGGCCCTTGCATGTTGAGTTGTATGAGAGGATGTAACTTGTTCCGTTGGTGTCTTCGGATGCGCACACAGAAAAGAGACTGCATTAATGGCAAAAAATATATGAAAGACATTTTCTCATTGCATGATACATACAATAATATTTCAATTTTAAGGGGCTTGATAAACTGTAACCCAAAGTGGGTTGATATTTAATCTTATTAATCTTAATAATAATGCTTGTGTTGACCAAAATAAAAATTGATATAGAAGAATAAAACAAATAGAAGATTAAAACAACAATCTTGATTTATAAGAGTATACTGGGAGATGCTGTATTTTCTCAAATATTTCCTAAAATGATCTGTCTGTCTGTCAGTTTCTCTGTCTGCCTGCCTGTCTGTCTATCTATCTGTCTATACTCCCCTCTGATTGCTGTGCACCCAAATTATGTGTTTTAATTCAGTGTTTTTGCAAAAAAAATAATGTCAAAGATTTAAATCATTGTTGCAGGAAAGAATCAGGAGTGGGATTAATCATCTGGGGCGGGGGTCTAGTGTTAGGGTACTTGCCTACAGATCTCGGGATCAAGAGGTTGCAGGTTCAGATCCCACCTCCAGCACTACCAGCTTTGGGTTCCTGAGCAAGACCCTTAACCCTGAGTTGCTCCAGGAGGTCTGTCACTGTAATCAGGAATTGGAAGTCGCTCTGGATAAGAGCGTCTCCTAAATGCCGCAAATGTAAATGTAATCATCTATGCCATGTCATGTTACCTGAATCATAGAAAAATAACATCAGCGCCAATGGATGGTTTTTCAGAGGGCCATTAGTTACTTCGGTATTAAGAAGTTCAGATTTGGTTTTCCAAAAGGGATTCTTCCATTATCGGTCAGAGAACCCTTTGTGAATCCTGGTCACAACCTATTTCACTGTCCTAACCGTTCAAGGCAGATAGCGATGGAGAGAAAGAAGAGATGGGAGAAACAGGAGTGAGAGAGAGAGTGTGTGTGTGTGTGTGTGTGTGTGTGTGTGTGTGTGTGACAAAGATTAATGACAGCAGGCGTCTAGGGAATACCAGGTATTTACTGTTTAGACCCCCCTCCTGCAGAAGTCGCATGTTAATTAGCTTGCATTTTAATCAGTGAATAATTCTTATTATGACGAGACAATGGGAGGCAAATCCTGTCACAAATACTTGTGTATATGACTGCTACTTGTGTGAGCCTGTTTGGGTGCGTATTTATGAGCGGGGTTAACATGGAGAGCTCATTAATTAACATCATGTTGGTTAAAAGCGTGGCTGATGTTCTGTAGGTAGCAGTAATTAACCTGTGTCAGCTTTTCAGGATGCTGGAGAGTGCAGTTTTGAGATAAATCTACAGCCTGCCTCCTTCTTATTGTTTTTAATTCACTTCTGTAAAGTAGCACTTGAGAAAACAAAGCACTGTGTGTTTGCTTTAGATAAGCTATTAATCCCCACTGTGTGTATGCATATGTGTTTCTCTGTCTACACAAAAGAGTGAATGTCTGCGCCGTGAATGTGCTAATGTTTGTGTGTTTGTTTCCTTCTGCAGTTGTGCATAAACATGGTAAATGAACGGATTCAGCAACACACCACAGAGGTGCTGTTCCAGCAAGAACAGCAGGAGTGTCTGCAGGAGGGTGTCGCCATGGAAACACTACGCCCCCTCCCCAACCAGCCAGCAGTACTGGAGTTCTTCTACCAGGTACAGAGGGAGATAGGGGCTTAGCTGGAGAATAAACAGGGGAAACAGCTGCATCTTCTCTTTTAATAGATAAATTAGCCTCCTTTAACCCAGTGGTACCTCAGTGTCTTCTCTGTGATTTGTTTAGAGCATTTGGAAATGTTGCTTTGAATTAATTCACAGCTGCCCACTGTGGAAACACATGTTCAGCATTGTAAAATGGATCAGCATGTGGAACCGGAGCTATATATGTTCTTTCATGTCTTCTTATAAAAGAAGCACCATGCTGCCTTTATTCTTAGATCTATGTAATGATGATATGATATGCACACATTCTGAATGAAATTGATTAATCCATACTCCACCCACAAATCCACCCTGTCTACACTGAAAACAAAAGAGATAAAAGCAAAAATCGTATTTAATCAGGTTAGAAACTCTAAATATCCGTTCACTATATAACTTTTGCAATACTGATATGAATCTTATTAAGATAAGCTTAAAAAATACATAATGTAATCATGTGGCCTTTCAAATGCAACCTATTTAGTTCCATGGTTTGTTGTTCTGTAAAACTTGCATGTCCTTGCATCAATAAGAAAGGGCACAAACTGTGAAATAGAGTTACTTACCGAGAAGAAATCGGAAACCAAAACTAACCCGACCTTCTATATTTGGAACCCCAAACCTGAACCTTTATTAGCTAATAAAACTGTTTTATTTTAGTTTTTCAGAACTTTACTAAGAGCTTGATGCACTGATGGAATAAGTTTATATTTTACACCACAGATGTTATGTAAGGAGTAGTCACTTTTATGACTCTCCTAATGAGCTCCCACAATAAATAATAGAAGTGCTATTTTTGTTAAAACTATACATGTATACACACTATATATACACATACACGTGTACCTCCTCGTTGCAGTTAAGTTCATCTTTGTGGTGATGATGCTGTTTCCCTTTTGTAAGGTATGACTGTTTTATGAGTCATGATAGAAATGAGTCAGCCTTCTCTGAGGGTAAGAGTGATACAGCATTTTTCACACACCTCTCAGCTGTGTTGCTCATCGCTCATTCCGACTGCCGCTACCCATAGAGAACACTCACGCACATGCACACACACACACGCACGCACATGCACACACACACACACGCACACACAAAATTATATGTGGCATTATTCTGTTATATAAAATGTTTACTTTTAACTTTTCCCTTTCCTTTATACCACACAATGTGTTTTGTATTGCTGTGTGGCTGCTTGCCATCCTAAATCTGTTATATATCTTGCCTAAGAGATGGAGACAAAGAATTGTTTTGTGTTTCTAAGAATGCTTCCATATGGCATGTATTTGGAGAGCGCTGTTTCCTTTTTGGGAGCTGGAGAGCAGAGAGAGGGCAAAAAACATTAGATGATGGTGATGGTGGTGATAAAGGCATTCTGCAAGAAGCCTTTATACTACTTTATGTGATAGTATAAAGTACAATATAAGTGGTGTAATACAGGGTCATTGTTTGTAAATATTTTATGCAACTAACTATCATAGAGATGCTGAAGAAGCTTGCTATCTTTGGACAGTTGCACCATGAAAGATTTTTTTTTGATAAGAAAGTTAAGAAAAGGTTTGGAAAAGTCGCAGGACGAGCTGAAAGCAAAGAAAAACAGGCAATAGTCAACACCACAGTGTCTTTGTTTGTACACCCCACGCAACACTCCTGCTAAAGTGGAAGCATGGTTAATGGAAAAAAAACCCTGCACTGTGTGTTCTGTGTGTTCTAGAAGCCTCAGGGTATGTTGTGTGTGCTGGATGAGGAGAGTCAGTCTCTCAGGCCCTCTGAGCTGAACCTGTATAAGAAACTGCAGAGCCAGTTGGACTCCACCACTACTGATGCTGTCTCACTCACCACTAAGGATGGCAATGGTAACCCGCCACCCAAAGACCAGGGACCTTCTTTCACCGTCACACACTATGCCGGAAAGGTGAGCTACAAAGAGCAGGAGCTTTATTCAGGTAGAACTCTACCTGTCCTGTCCCTTGCAGTCCTCTACCTTACCTGTCCCTCATTGCCAAGTTAGACCCTGACCAGAGTTGACCATATCTTGAAGCGCAGTAACGCAGTATTTAAAAAAGAAGTTTGTTAAGTTGAAAGCAGTTGTTGTTGACTTTGAGCCACAAAAAATGACACTTTAGACAAACTATGCATATGCTTTGTTGCTTTAATGCCACCTGAAAAAGAGTAAAATAGAAATAAAATACACTGGAAAAGGAATGAGCTTGAGCATCAGTTAATGTAAGCTAAATCTTTTAGAGTCTCAAAATCTCTCTCCTGAATAAAGTCTGTTGTATTTGGATCTTTATATAAGACACACACACACTGACACAGCGAAATCCGTAGGTTGTCACGTGGGAAGATGTGTGTTATCATGAACACTGTAGTGCTGAACACTGTAGTGCTGAACTCATGGGTGTGTTTTGTTTTGCAGATGAGCTATGACCTGACAGGCTCTTTGGAGAGGAACAGAGATACTCTTCCTCAAAACATCCTGTTTGTCCTCAAATGTAAGTGCTGTGGTGTTTGAACCACTGACCACTAAAGCCTGATTTAAATGTGTACAGCATCTCTCTCTCTCTCTCTCTCTCTCTCTCTCTCTCTCTCTCTCTCTCTCTCTCTCTCCCTCTCTTTCTCTCTCTCTCTCTCTCTCTCTCTCTCTGTGTCTCTCTCTCTCTCTCTCTCTCTCTCTCTCTCTCTCTCACTTTTCTCTCTCTCTCTCTGCCTCGCTTCTCTCTCTCTCTCTCTCTCTCTCTCCTCTCTCTCTCTCTCTCTGTGTGTCTCTCTCTCTCTCTCTCTGTGTGTAAAATTTTCTCTCTCTCTCTGTGTCTCTCTCTCTCTCTCTCTCTCTCTCTCTCTCTCTGACACCCAGAAAGAATGATCTCTGAAACAAACATAGATGAACGAGTCTGGTGTGGAATAATTCACATGCTCAGCACAGCATGGGGCAGAATCCCCCCCCACACACACACACACAAACACCTTCCTTTCTTTTCCTTTAATTGCTTGTTATTCTGCTGTATCCGTGTCACTCCCCACACTGACTCCATATAATTACTGATATTGTACCATTTCATTCCCTCTCTCTTTCTCTTCCTCTTGCATGCACCCACACAAATACACACACATATGCATGCATACACACACGCACACACACTTTCAGGACCACATTAAAAGAAAGAGTTTGAACAGATGCTAATAAGACAGCCTGTGGTTGATTTATCCGACTGTCTAACAGGACTAACAGGATTGAACATTCTCTATAGATCATAGGTTATTTTATGGCTGCTGTGCAAAATAGAAATAGCTTTAAGCTAAACCATCGACCAAACTCATATTTTAAGGCATGCATTAAGAAACAGTTTCCTTTTTTTGGCAACCCATAAAACAGACTTCCAAGTTTTAGGTTTTGTAATGCTTCCTGCTGGTCAAGGCATCTGGTCTTTTGTTTACTCCTACCTCCTTTCCTCGGAGGTTGTTCATTTTAGCTTTTTAAGATGTGTGGCATCAAGACGGAATCGGGTTAAGCTGGTACTTCTATGAACGCCTGTGTGTGTTTCAGGTGATCAGAAATAAGTGAGCTAATTAGCTGTGGCGCCAGCATAATCACCAAACCCTGAACATACATCGCCCCTGTGTTTATTTCCTTCCTCTTTTCCATCCCTCCTTTTTCTGGAGCAGCCAGTGAGAATGTGCTCATCCATCAAATGTTCCAGTGTAAGCTGACTCAGACTGGCTCCCTGGTGCCTCCACTCCAGCGGCTGCAGCTGTGTGGACCCAAAGGTGCTCTACTCCTGCAAAGAATGAGCTCACCCAGCCCAGCCAGAGACACCAAGAAGTACCTGGAGCTCAGCAAAGTATGCAGCTTGTTGAAGATTCCCACTTAAGCACAAGTCAGACTTCATATAAACCACTTCATCCATGGGTCCGCACTCTTATATACATGTTTCAGTTCACTGAATCGATTTTAGACTTGGGCTATTGAAAGTGACAACCCTTGGTTGGCCATGGTGGTCAGCAGCACAGCAGACAGTGAACCACAAATCTAAATTGACCTCTCTGTTTTTAACCCATGCACACTCAAACACCGCAGCAGTAAGCAGTTGAAAGCACTTCTGGGAGCAGTGATGTGGGACAGTACCTAAGCTCATACCTAGGCAAATTTATTGGGAAGGGTTTGAACCCCTGATCTTCTGGATCATGTGGTCAACACCCAACCACTAGGTCACTACCGCTCAACCCCAATTATGTTAAAAATGGGGGTGCGACCTATACACGAGGAATTAATCTGCGATTTATACACGGGAAATTTCTTCAGTGATGGACACTTCCTCATAGAGTACTAAATTGACCTGTAAAAATCTGAAAGTGTCATTCAACATAATCCACAAAAATCACTTTCATTTCACAAATTTCAATCCAGGAAATTACGCGTCAGCCATTTTGACAATACTTCCAGGACCGCGTGCAGATAACACAATACATTTGGACCGTGAATCCCAGTATTTGAGTTATGTGGACACGACAGCCATTATTATTAACATTTTAGCCTGCATAATCCAAAAATCTCAAATGTCAAGATATCACTCAAAAATACATTTTGGATCACATTTTAATGCCAAATCAGGAGTGCGACTAATAAACAAGTAAATACAGTAGCCACTTTCACCTGTTTAGCTACAGGAAATGAAAAGAGACTGGAACATTTTTTGTGATAAAGTGTATTAGCTCTAGTTTTGGTGATTACATTCAGTCAGATGTCATAAAGGAACCAAAAATATATAATCATGAACCAGACAATATGATGTATTAGGTAATGAATCGTAAGGCATTGATATATAGGTTAGTGTTATTTTCCACATTCTTTGCTACACACTGCATCAACAATCTCTCATGAGCAGGTATGTTCATTAGAACCCCTTGAGTGTTACTGGAGTAAAGCACCATGCCTGCTGTGTGGTCTCTTTAGCTGTTGTAGTGACAGCCCAGAAAGTTTGATTATATAATCTGAAAGCAGCACTGTTTTGTGGTGAGTGAAAAGAGTTAATAGACACACACACAGACATACATCTTTATTGTCTTGTAAGCAACCATGATTGTCAAACACTCGGTCACAGGATTTGGTCACAAACAACTAAGCAGACAGACTGGAGCAAACATGACTTCTCCAGAGCTGCTGTGAGCCCCTGTCTTTTTAGCATATCGACTGTGCAATGCAAAATGACCTAAATTAGACTCTGTTACCCCCCAAATACACCCTTATTGCTTTTTATTGATCCTTCTCCCTACTTCAGTGTCCATCTTATTCATAAGAAACACTCTTATTTTCTTTTGTGTGTCTTTTTATTTTCTACCTCTACTTTCTCCAGAATCATTGTGGCATCAATGTATAGTCCCTCTCAGGAATATAGTTTCCTGAATTAGGTCTCCCAATGCCTAATGCACTCTCTCCATCTCTGACGAGTCTGCCCCCCCACCTCCCAGTGCTCTGTCGGGGATAGGATGTCGGCTGGAAATGCCGAATGTAATGCATGAACTGCAGAGTTGAGCTGTTCAGTTGGCTGACTTATGTGTGAGCCCCCAGGAACAGCAGCCGCTGGCTCCCCTTATTACCCACCGCTGCATGAAAAACAAACCCACAGTTCCACAGTTACATAAGCCCTAGTAACACTCAGACAGCACCATGGGAACACTAATGTGAAGTAACGTTATGACATTTTTCTGCATCACGTTAGAATCGAGTGGTCTGGTTTAGTTTAGGTAAGGCAGTTGATGGGAATAAACATGCTGTATAAAAATGGTATGTTACTTTGTGAAATCTTAAATGTGGGCCATATCTACTGTTTCTTAATATGAAGGTAAGACATTATAATATCTTTATCCCTATTTCTGTAGAATATCCATCTTGTGGTCCTATCTAGTAAAATCACTGAAATCTGAAGAACATTTCATTATTAGAAATGAAACAAAAAGTAAATTCCATTATATGGATTGAATAGTTCGTAATATGTAGATATATGTTAACATTTATGACATGATAAAATGAATGAAAGATTAAATTGAAAGGCTTTAGGATCATTGACACAGTAATGTTTACAATTGAACCATCAGCCCTTACGATATTAGTGTGCAGATGCTCATGTCAACTACCCTAGTAGCACTGGGGCTGAGCATGCTTTAGTGCAGCAGACCTGGGGTTGTATAGACTTTATGGTAAGACAGTGTACTTTAGAATCTGTAAGTGGGCACCTCAAGAGTCACTGTTTTGATTTCAAGCCTGAGTTCACATTGCTGTATGTGTGTGTGTGTGTGTGTGTGTGTGTGTGTGTGTGTGTGTGTGTGTAAAGGCATGTGTGTGCGTAGAGTGTGCGTAGTGTGTGCGCAGCAGGTGTGCGATGTGTGTGTACAGTGCAGGTGTGTGTGTTGAGGGAATGGGGCCATCCATACATGTGTACTAAAAACAAAAAAAAATGCAGCAAGTTACTCAAGCAAGCCCTCCTTGAGGTCTCTCTCTCTCTCTCTCTCTCTCTCTCTCTCTCCCTCTCTCTCTTCTCGCCTTCTCGCCTCTCTCTCTCTCTTGCTCTCTCTCTCTCTCTCTCTCTCTCTCGCTTCTCTCTCTCTCTCTCTCTCTCTCTCTCTCTCTCTCTCTCTCTCTCTCTCTCTCTCTCTTTTCTCTCCACTTCGCTTTCTTTTGAGTGAAGATGCCATGAACAAGTATTCCTCTCCAGTTTTGCATAGTTCTCAAACTAGATGTCTTAGGTCCATCCATCTATCCATTAAATTACCTTGACTTGTGTCGCAGGGTGTTCTTGGGCCCATCCTAGCACTCATAGAGCGAAAGGCAAAGGAATAAACAAACACAGAACAAGCAGATGACACACAGACAAACCAACGCACACACATAATCATGTGTTCAATCTTTCATTGAAAGAAATACGTTTTGTAAACCATATAACTGAAGTGTAAAATTAATTGATGACTAAATTTAATATTGAATTGCCCTGCAGGATTGCCTGTTTTTTTTTTTAGAGTAGAATTCATGGTTCCCTCAAGTATAACAAGTCACTCTATTTCTTATCATAAAATGGTTTGTTGGCTTTACATCAATGTAACAGGATGCAAAGTCCCACTTTCAGTCACTGTACAGAACATTATTTCAGAAGACATGTGAGGATTTTATTGTGGAGAAGGGTTTTTTCAAGTTTTGCAAGTGGCTTAGTGAACCTTCCCTGACTGATATCAGTAACTTTCTCTTCTGCAATGACATCAGCAAAGTGTTAAGAACTCATAGCCTACTTCACATTGTGTGTGACAAAGTGTGAAAATAGGAGAAATCCAATACATTTTCACAGCGCTGTAATATGAAAATACCAGCAAAACCATGTTATGATGAACGAAATAATAGAGATGGTTTAACTTACATTGAAAATACTTTTTGTCCATTTTGGGACCCAATAAACCACGTAGCTTTCAGTTCATCTTTACGAGTGGCCATCTGTATAAGAGACCTGAAGGAAGAAATGCATTATCAATATTTGCATTAGTCCGAATCATTGTCAGTTTTTTTTTACGAAAAAATCCATTCAGAACTTTTTAAATTAGACAGTGTAATTGTGAAAGCCCTACTCAGCAGTAAGTTTGTGTAAGTGGTAAGAAAAGCAGGTTTTCTTCAGTAATGATTTTAATAGACCAACTGCAACTCCTTTTGACCCAGGTGTAGTCTTAATGCTACGTTGACATCACAGAATTAAACACCTCGGGGTTTGACTTTGTTCTTAGGTAGCATTGTGATAACTAATATCTTCTTCTTCTTCTTCTTCTTCTTCTTCTTCTTCTTCTTCTTCTTCACTTTGACTTCGGCCGCCCTATCTGTGGGGGCCCACATGATCAACTGTTTCATTTCTTCCTGCCCCTCTGCATTCTCCTTCAAACCGACCACACCTGCATGCTGTCCCCTTTCTCACCTACGTCCATAAACCTCCTCTTTGGTCTTCTTCCTGGCACTTTCAAATATCCCCTCCTCCCAAAATAATGCTCTCTCCTCTGGACATGTCCAAACCAACGCAACCTTTCTTCTCTAACTTTGTCTCCAAACATCTAACCTGAGCTGTCCCTCTAATATACCTCATTTCTAATCCTGTCCATCCCTTTTCGCTCATACAAAATTGTGGATAACTAATATCATTATTTACATTTGAGAAAGTTTCTTTGATTAAACCAGGTTCATCTTTAAGTGGCTGGGAAATCTCTACAAAATTGAGAATGAATTAATCTTTAAATGTATAAAGAGAGACTATCAAAAAAATGTGCTTTTTTGGCGCAGAAACATACACACACGTCACAAGTGAACACAACAGAGACATTGGATATGGGTGACTCACGTTAAACTGTACATGTGTGTGATTGTGTGTGCAAATGATGAATGAATCGTCTGTGCTGTTTGAAGCCTTATCCATTCCTGCTCTGCTCTATTCATGTCTGACTTTAATCATTTCTCCTTTGTCTGATTAGTTCTTTTCCCAATTTCTTATCTCTCCTCCTGCCTTTCCTCTCCTTTTCTTTTCTCTCTTTAGCATTCGCTCTATATCTCTCTCTCTACCTTTCTTAGTCTTCTTTATGGTAGTAATCTGCCATGCATACAGACAATATGGGGCTTGCACTGATAAATGCCATGCCAGCTCCCATATGTGGTGACAATGTTGTTATCTGTTGCTCTCTTTGCAGCTCCTAAAGAAGAAAGGTGTCAACTCATTCTTGCAGAGGCTGGAACGCTGTGGACCAGTGACTATGGCAGTGCAGCTGCGGGTGAGTGTCGCTGGTCATCCTTATCCTGCCCAAAGCCAGAAAACTCTGACCAGAATACAGATTCTCATTAAAGTAAAACAAGTCATTAAGTTTTAATGGTCTTTTCTGGCTAATCCAATCAATCATCCCACTCTAGTGCGTTCAAGTCATGTTATCAAACTCATCCAGTGTCACTAGTACTGTACAGTACCCGTAGTACAATGTCACACTCATGATTGCAATGAACATCTATATGCCATCTAATTTACATTTAATGTTTTATAGTTTTTTTATGGGCACAAATTCAATTGTTGCACATGGCGCTGATATAGATGATGTTACACAATGCTCTTGACTACCCTGGGCTTTTATATAGCCCTCTACATACAGTACACTAAGTGAAGTGAAAGTGACTATTTGTCATTGTGAACCACAATGAAATGCATCCTGTATTTAACCCATGCACAATGTGCTGCAGAAGACAGCTATGTCCAGCTCCCCGGAAGCAGTGATGGCCTTGCTCAAGGGTACATCAGGGTAACCTACTAGTCTGGGATTCAAACCCACAACCTTCCAATCCTGGGGCCTATTCCTTAACCACTAGGGCACCGCTGCCATTAGAGCATCAGGTTAACTCAGGATACAGGAGTGAAGAACCATGAGCTTAACAGTGCTGATTGTGGCCGCAGCTTTTCATCCCATGCAAATGTGCAAGTGGAAGAATGAGTATGCGGTTTTTGGACATTTGTACCATTCATTGTGAATGAACAGTAAACAAGAAGCTCCCTGTCTCACTGTTCCAGTAGGAGAGAGGAGCAGACTGGCGTCACATGCATTCACATACACACACACACACACACACACACACACACACACACACACACGTTCACACACCCCATTACACAGTGGGTTTCTACCACTGTCACCAAAAACCCACTTCCTCTTTGCCATGCAAAGGCCCTTTGTATTTTCAAGCATGTTGAGGTGAACACACCCACCAGGATCAGACTACATCATATTCCCGTATTTACACACACACTCTGCAAAGTGACATCATTGCCATTGCCACAACACTCAAGGAATGACCTCATTTCTGACTTAGCTCCAGCGTGCCCACATGAAGAGAGGCTTTCTCTCATTTCAGTGATGACGCAGATGGGAGTGTGTACTGCGCAGACAGCGGATCACGCTGGTTACCTTTTCGAAAGGGCCCGAATGATATGAACGTTTTGTGACCAATATGATGCTGATATCATTTTAGATCACTATGATTCTATTTATTATCGTATGATTCTCATATACTATAAATGATGTATTATAGGCCAGAGTTATTTATAATAAAACATAATGTGTTCTTCATAGCATCAAATTAATTTAGTTAATCAAGCCAGAGGGGTAAACACTACCTTTGTACTAATCTGAGCATTACCACAAGGGATAATATATACAATATACAAAATATATCTTATTCAATCTGTCTCAAGCTAGTTGCAAGGTGCATATTGTTAAGGAAGCATCTGAAGTAGTGTGGTTGTTTCTGCGGCATAACTTTGGTGAAAGAAGTAAAGAGTGAAGTAAACTAGAGTGAGAAACATTAAAATAAAAGTGTTACCCAACGCCATGACACCACCACATGTCATCTTCTTTGCTTGATTGTTAAGTCTCTCAGTTCTTCTTCTTCTTCTCTTCTTTCTTCGTTTTTTTTAGGGGGCACAACAGCAGTGGTCTTCTGCTTCATTTATCTGTCCTCTGCATCTTCCTTCACACATCAACTGCTTGTATGTCCTCCCCCACATCCATAAACCTCCTCTTTTTCCTTTCTCAGGGGCTGTGGTGGCCTAGTGGTTTGGAACTAGGCCCCATGATCTGAAGTTTGTGGGTTTGAGTTCCAGACCAGTAGATCACCCTGAGGTGCTGGGAAGCAACACTGCTCCCCAGGTGCTGGACATGGCTGCCCACTGCTCCACTGTGTATGTGTATGGGTTCAATGCAGAGAGGCACTGTTGTTCACTGTGTGCTCTGCTGTGAGGTTCCCAGTGACAAAAAATAATCACGTTCATTTTTCACTCTTTTTTTATCTTAGCTTGCAGCTCCATTCTCAACATTCTTTTTGCAATGTACTTTGTATCTCTGCACATGTCCAAACCAACGCTTCTCTGGCTTTTCTTCCAAATCTACCAACTGTTCATCTTGTATACTAATTCATAATCCTGTCCATTGTCATCACTGCCTAAACAAATCTTAGCATCAGGATTTGTTAGAATTTTTTTTTTTCAAGGTCATTAGTTGATTTTCAATTTTCATACATATATATATATATATATATATATATATATATATATATATATATATATATGTTGATATATATATGTGTGTGTGTGTGTGTGTGTGTGTGTGCGTCATTTTGTGTGTGTGTGTGTGCGTATGTGTACGTGTGTGTGTAAGTGCACTTGTGCAAGAGTGTGTGTGGGTGTGTACGTATGCGTGTGTGTGTACGTGTGCGAGTGTGTGTGTGTGTATTCCTTAAATATTGTAGATATATAGCAGCAGAAGTACTTAAAAATATTATTTATTAAAAGTAAATTTACATTTACATGGTTTTATCCATTTTATACTTCATTCCTCAAAGCTCTGATGGTTTTCTTCATGCTTCAAGCTGTTTTTTATAGTATAATATGAGCCACTAATTATCAGTGATTTATTGGCAGAACTGTTCTCCTAGTAATAAGTCTGTGGGATCTTAATATCAGCAATATATTGACCATATAAAGTTGGTCATTACTCCCCACTACTTCCCTCCATACGTGCATTAAAACACCCAGTACCCAGTAACCACAGCTGAGCTTCGAACACACCCATTAGCATATGTGCCATTTCCTGTCTGTGGACAAACAAAAAGAAACAGAAAAGTAGGTCTGTGTGAAAATAAAAGTTGATATTTGGCATCTATGGTGAATCCTCTTATGCGTAATGAATGACCTTAATTGGTCTATGATGTTGTCCTTGGTTGTTTGTCCAAACTGTGCGTATGGTTGAAGGTAATTGCTATGGAGGTGCCATCCGTCCCCATGTCACTGCCATCACTTGAAATGTCAGGGAATGACGAGGGGCCTGTCAGGCAGCCATGCTGACTCAGGGGCCTATGAAATCATCCTTCTGCAAACAATTTCTTTCTGCTTGGGTCTCATAAGTGTTGTCAGATGGTCTGAGCAGGATATACTGTGATTCATACTGCAGCTAAACGGAAGTAAACAAATTCATTCAGACTGCCTGCATTATTTGTGATGTTATACGTCAAACAACAGCTTACTTTCTTTCTCTTCCACCTTCTCAACAACCATGTCTTTGTTTCTCTCTCTATTTAGAACTCTCTTTCGGAGATCAGCAGTATGCTCCAGGCATGCACTCTCACTTTGTATACAGTGTGTGAGGCCAAACGGGGCAGGCCAGGCGGAGACTTTTGACAGTGTTCTGGTGTCCACTCAGCTACAGTACGTGGGGGTGCTGGAGATGGTGCGCATGATCCGCTACGGCTACCCGGTGCGACTGTCTTTCTCAGGCTTCCTCAGCAGGTAACAGACTCCACATCTCGCTCTCATGCCCACCTTCATATCAGCACAACACGATGGTCCCGTAACTCTGGTGCTTAAGGTGGTCCAACACTCAGTATCTAAGCCAGTAGTGGTCTTACAGTTGTCCCATTCCTGTGATGAAAGAACTAGAGGGTGATTGATAAAGTACACATATGTTGCAGTCACTATAATAAGGATGCAAAAGTTTTAGCACCCCTGGTTAAGTTGCGTTTTGGTGATTATCAAAGAGTACACTTCTTTTTCAGGGAAGCAATTTTATGACATAATTAATAAACATGTTTTGTTAATTTGCTTAATTTTACATTCATTCTTAATTATTTTCCTAAATATACAGGAAAAATGCCAGCTATCATTTGTTATTAATTTTTATTTAAATCAACCAGGGGTGTTTTTTTTGTAGATGTTTCTGATAATGACCAATAGGTGTAGGTCAAAGGTAGGCATACCCAAAGTGCAAGTTCTCAGTGTATAACGCCACAGTTTAGGAATCAATTTGAAACAGTTTTTTGACAATATAATGGACAAATCCATTGCACTTGTACAGTTTCATAATAAGTGAAATATGAACGGACGTCCTGTAGAGTATTACAACATGAACAATTACATGAAATTGTTTCTTGGATAATTATTTTCATTGGAATAGTGCCTCTTAAAGCACTCCAATGTGGAAAAAGCGACTAGAGGACCACTATAAAAGCAAGTATTTCCCATTACATTGTGTCGAGTCTTAAGTCTAATGAAACCCCTTCTGTGAATTATGTGGGTGTTGTTCACATCAACTTAACACTGTCTTCAGTTTCTGTCACAATGACAAGTCCAGTAGGCCTGGCTTGCTGGTCATCATAAGCTACACCAAGTGTGTTTTCTCCCAGCGTGTCTTTGTGAGGGTACATAAGACAGAGGATCAGATAGGTGGAGTGAGTGCAGAAAGAGCAGCTGTACATTAAGCCTCTCAGCTGCTGACTTGGCCATGGGTTTCTGTGCACTCAGCACATGCTGCCTGCAATTAAACGTTTAGCTTAGATTTCAGTCGGGCTAAGCGAGGGGAAGAGACGCTGAAAGGCAGACAAATTTCAAGAGCTCTTTCTTTCAGTTGATGTATGTGACTGTGCAAATCAGACCACTTGCTTTATTAAAGGGACAGTTTGGGTAAAAAATCAAGTATCACTGGTGTATGAAGGTTGTTTTGTGAGGGCTGTTCATGAGAAAAGAGCTTGACTCCTGATGTGCTCCCACCACAACGGATCATCCGTTTCCATTTCTCACGGTCTGCATCTTCTCATCCAAACTGAACACCAGCACCATATGACACATCCCCTGTTTATTCAATAAAACCAACGCAACCTCACTTTGACTCTTGTCTACTTAAAATGTCTAACCTTGGAGGTGTTTCTAATATACTTCATTGTTGATCCTGTCCATCCCCGTCTCACCCAATGAAAATATCAGCATCTTTAACTCTGTCACCTCCAGCTGTGTTGTCTTTTTGTCAGTGCCACTGTCAGTTGCATTGTGGTTCACTGTGTGCTGTTTTGTATTTCACCATGACAAATGGTCACTAATTTTTATCTGAGAAATTTCTGCCAACCCCAACCAAAGAAAACAGAAATTGAAATTGAACACGTAAAAAGTGAGGAAAATGTATTTTGCACTAGACTATGTTAATTTCATCCTGGTTATATTATAAGACTCAACAACAGCAATGAACAGATTATTTGATTAGGAGTCAAAATAACTATATCATCTTACATTAGCTAGATTAGATGTGAGCCACTTGCAGATAAATAGCCCCCATTGCTGTTATTGTAAAACAAAACGTTAGAATGAAAATGAACAGTATCTATATCTGAGAGAGTAATAAAAGTAATAAAGATAATGTTGGATGAACGGTTTACTGTTAATATTTTACTTTTTTTCACTAAAATTTACGTCTCTGAGCACCTCAAAGCTGAAGAGTAGTATTTAGTAGCCGGAAGCACTTGACTGGTTTTCAGAACTGAATTGTTTTAAATGAGAAATATGAATTAGGAAAAGGGGCGGTACAAAAAACTATATAATGATTTCATTCCACTCAATTCCACTCTCAATACTCCTCCTCAGAGTATGCCAAAAATGCAAAAAAAAAGTGCAGATACTAATCTAAATGTGGTGGAAGGGGCGCAGGGGGTGCTCAGAGTTTTGTCAGAGGCTTTGGTGCTTGTGCTATGATTCATGGAATGAGAAACCCAACTGGAGAAACTTTCTCATGAGTGCATCTACAAAGTGGAAATGGGTCTGTTCTAAGGGGCTGCGGAGACCCGGGATAGGTCAGGTTGATCTGAACCAGAGGAGGGAGGAAAGGAGCAGAAAAAGGAAAGGAGAAACCAGTTTAGTAAAGGTGGAAGGAGGGAGTTTGGTTGGGAGATGTAATTGTGGAAGAAGTGCTGTGTCTCTCTCTTTCAGCTTTAGCAGGCTGAGAGCGATGTGTCGCTTTTTCTTGTCATTCAACTCGTACAGGTGTGACTCCACTCATCTTGCTCGAGGAGCACACTGCCACATCGCTGTGTCACACTGACACACTCCTTCTAGCTCTAAAGCCTGCTGCACACTCTGCTGCGCAGGCTCATAATGTTCCTCTCTGTCTTTGTCACTTTCTCATCTTTCTTCATCCCTCGCCTTTTCTCTCCCCATCTGTGCAATCTCTTTGCCCCACTCCATCGTTATGTCCTTGCCTTGTTTATTCCCTCAGAATGTCCGCAATTTGACAAGCTATTTATCTGAATATACAGTCTCTTCCAAAAGTATGGGAACAGCATGGATAGTTTTGTTATTTTTGCTGGACACATTTGGGTTTGAGATCAAAAGATGAATGGGGAATGAGCGAGCGCGATTTTTAGCTTTATTTCCTGGTATTTCCAGCTACATGCGATAAACTATATGGAACCTGATCCCAATTTTCCAAGTAAACAAAAGTACTGGAACAGAAAGTCTGAAAGTATATCAAAATAAACGACTTGCAAGCTCTACATCAAGCCTGTGACCCACTGAATTCTCCAAATTTTGGTTTCTATCATTTTATAGGCTTTTCCACCGACATTTCTCTGTTTTTGTTTGTTGTGGAAGGTTTCTTTCTTCAGTTTCCTTTTCACGACGTTTCAGACTCTCAAGATCCAAATACTTTATCTCCCTTGAAAAATTGGTTGAATAGAAACAAAAAATGCGAAGACCTGTGCTCTTTACCATATAACATCTAAAGCCTCTCCTTTTTCTCTCTTTAGGTTGTCTTCTGTCTTTTCTTCCCTCTCTTCCTCCTCTGGTCACAGACTCTCTTTTTCTTTCTCTCATGATGTTGCCTCCTCTCCTTCTCTCTCTCTCTCTCTCTCTCTCTCTCTCTCTCTCTCTCTCTCTCTCTGCCTCTCCTCTGCTCTCCTTTTTTCTCTCTCTTTTTTTCATCACTCCTCCCTCTGTCTCACCTCTTTCTGTGTAAGGGATAAAAGGATTACGGTAACATTCCAGTGAGATAATGAACTGGGACACTGCTGGTCACATGATGCTGGAAGTTTCCACATCTTGGTTGTAAACATCATAAATCTTTTCAGCAAGAGAAGGAGAACAAGACACAATGAGATAGAGAGACAGACATGCACATAGACAGATCTATGGAAAGAGAGATGACTGGATATGGAGATGAAAGTCAGACAGACCACTCCAGTCACCTTATCTGGACAGAGGCTTATACTTCAGTGGCTCATCTCCACTCTGGTGTTCGCACTGGATTGAATAGCACAGTCTTGTGTCTGTTATTGTGTGGAGACCTAGAAGAGCATAGTTCAGATTGTCTTGTGATACAGCCTGATGTTGTGACTGCATGAAATAGAGCAGATTGTCTCCTGATAGGCTTAGTGTTTCTACTTGCTAAAAGGTCAGCCAAGCATAATGCTGTTACAGACATAGGCGTAATTTGATATACTGTTAAGTACACAGGGTTTTAAGGATTATTAGTTTACATTGTTATTTTTACATTGTTGTTTTATGAAATGCCGATCAGTCTTTGTTGTAGTTTCAGCTTAGTTTTTAACTATTAGAGAGAATATTTGGACATAAACCTGGACATAATCAGAGCTATTCCGGACTCGATGGTGTCGTTTCATGCTAATGAGAAAGAAGCACAACAGTAAACTACACTCAGTTAAGTAAATACAAAATGCATATTATAAAATCTGGAAAGGACTCCAGATTTAACATTCACTTCACTGTACACTTTTCTTGTTCAAACTTTATTTTAAACGATGTTCACATTCTCTTCCAGAGAGTAGACGATACCAAACAGACCTCTCTGAAGACTTCTTTATCTCTGTGTATGATAAATTATTGCAGATTGCTGTTTGTGTACAATCTGGATAGGATAATTTTTTTAAATCATGGAAACATATAAGGTGGAGCCTTGAAATGTATTATATGATCATATACAGTGCCCTACATGACTCCTTTATAAAGTAGCTTCCACATGGAAAAAAGGAAAATCCAATTCAAATTAAAAAAGAGTACCATATTCAGAGAAAACAAATCCTCTATAAGGATCACTAATTTGCACCACAACGGATTTTAGCATTATTTTTCCTCATTTTTCCAGGATGAAGAGAGATGAAGCTGCTCCCAAAAGATTTTTTACTAATCTTTCCGAGGGATGCCAACAATTTTGGAGAACACTGTAAATCCTTGATTCATATTTTCAAATTAGTTGTAGCAAACAGCTATAAATGATGATTATGATACTTTGAAAGAATGAACACATTGAGTGTGAAAGTTAATGAAAGACTATTTTGTCATTGTGAGTACACAGCACAGCACACAGTGAAGCACAATGAAACCACACCCCTGCATTTAACCCACACACAAACATGTGACGCAGAGGGCAGCTATAGAAGGCGCCCAGGAAGCAGTGATGGGGACGGTACCTTGCTCAAGGGTACCTCAGGGCTACTTCGGTCTGAAACAAATGATCTTCTGACTTGGGGCCAACTCCCTAACCACTAGGCCACCGCTGCCCCAGAATTTAAACATTCTGAAAGATTTTCCATTTAAGTGTGGACTCCAAGTTTAATTCTCTCACATTTAATTGCAGACTGAGTGTAAGGGTCTGTCATGTTGAGTAGATAGTAAACAGATGGGGACTTACATTCTTCTGGCTTCTTTTCTTCAGTTTATAGCCTGGACACTCATTCTGTCACTATGGGAGACAGACACGCCTCGTGACGTTATTGTTTTGAAACCCTGTGAGGAGTGACCAGTGACGCTCCAATAGTCAAGTGTGTGTTTTGTTTGAGAGAGAGTGCATGTAAGAGTGTGTGTGTGTGTGTGTGTTAGCATCACAATAGGGCTGCAGCAGGCCAGACAGGGTGAGAGGAGTGTCTAAGCGAGGCAGACGGTAGAGAATGGCCAGCTGATTGTGATGGAAATTTTGGACTTGTTTTGAGGGCACCACCACTGAACAAGACAGACCAGATGGATGGTCCCGTGGCTGTATCAGTAATGGGACAGAGCTCCACTTCCACTCAGACTCCAGCAAAGGTTGGACCTTTTCAGGTGGAAGATGGACTCAAAATCAATTCCCAAACTCCCGTTCAGATAAAAGTCTGATCTTTCAAGGAGACCATGATTTTTCTGCAGGGCGGTGCTCAATCACATGCAAGGAATTTCTCCACTGCGTGTCTCACCAGTAAAGGCCGTAAAGATGAAAGAATAAAGACACGCCCCCTTCCTCACATGATCTAAACCCTGTTGAGAACTTGTGGACCTTCATAAACAGGAGATTTATGGAGAAGGAGAACAGTTCACCTCTCTGAACAGATTCTGGGAGGCTGTGGAGCTGCTGCACTAAAAGATCATCAACAGATGGTGGGTGGTGGTGGTCCAGTGGTAGGATACTTGCCTATAGACCTGTGGCTCAAGGGGTCCCAGGTTTGAATTCCACCTTTAGCACTACCACCACTGAGCAAGACCCTTAATCGAGTGTCTCCAGGGGGACTGTCCCTGTAATCAGGACATGGAAGTCGCTCTGGATAAGAGCGTCTGATAAATGCTGTAAATGTAAATGTAAACAGATGAAGAAACTGAGACTCCATGATGGAGGGATTATGGCTGTTGTTGAGAAGAAGGGCAGCTACTGGTCACATCATTAGAACTTTCTGAGTTGCTTGTTTATTAATCTCACTTTAACAGATGAAGATAAACAAGTGAAAATTGAAATTTTGCATTTAGTTGTGTATAATTCTACACAAATAGTGACTTTATAATTGTGACACATGTCTCCCCTGAGAATGTTCATCTCCTTTAAAACATCCAGGTTTAACATCCTGGATTGACTGACAGCTCTGGATTTGTTCCAGATTAAAGTTCATCCTCAGAACACTCACCTGATAATAACTATGCACAGTTTTTTGTTTTGGCTTAAAGGGAAAAAACAGCCAGTCATGATGTTCATTTAAACTAGAGCTGAATCACATTAGAAAGACATACCAGTAATACCAGTAATATCTGTGTTCCTGACGGCTGGACCTCCTTTTGTGACCAACCGGACATCCACTGCTGGAGCTTCTGTTGAAGAAGCTGCTCATTTACTGCAACATGAGGTTTGTTCTGCAACTAGAGTGTCACTCTGTAAGAACTCACTCCTGTCTGGCCACTAGGGGGAGCCTGGTAGCTCAACCCACAGTCAACCTCAAGACCTTTGCACAATTCACTCTACAACACCCAGCAATGTTCTCTCTCTCTCTCTCTCTCTCTCTCTCTCTCTCTCTCTCTCTCTCTCTCATGTTTGTGAATGGAGTGTTTTATGTAGACTTGAAACTATTGGCACTAATGAATATGACAGACTTATTTATCACAGTTCTCCTGAGGTCTCAGCTCTCATATCTTAATACAGGGAGGATTTTTTTCCTCTGTGATTTGTCTCATGGTGCTCTTTAAAGCTCTATTTTTATATGATGAACATTCCAACGCCATGGGACATATGGTGCTCAGTAGTTGTTCCTCTTATACTTGGACCGATTAAGATAAACTTAAGTAGTTTTATCAATATTCACTAAACTAATATTGTTCAGTTCATTCATTTCTTTCCATCTGTTATATTTAATGTTTTTTTAATTTTTTTTATTTCATAAAACAAAAATGGCAGGGTGATGTCCACATGCTATTTGCTTAAACATTCTGTTTTTCTGTCCTCTAACAGCTAAGGTTTAACAGACTGTCCGTCTGTTTGCCCATTCATCCATCCTTCCTTCTGTATGCCCCTCCATCCAACCATCCATCTTATTTCTTTTTATATGTGCTCCCATGTACAAACACAGATTGTTTCAGTCACTCTTTATGGCCTGTATAAAGGAAAACAGAATGTATACTGAAAGCCATAAACAATCAGGGTCAAGACCTGTCTATGCCATAGTTGTTGCATTGCCACAGAAACGATTAGGGGACCCTCTGTGTACCCCAGCACCTCTTATTTAGGGCCTATATCGAAGGCCATTTAAGCCCCTTCCGTGCAAATGACTCAGCTCCCAAGAGCCTTACTCCAAAGCCATTTTTAGTTTTCATACCTATATATACGAGGTTCTCGTTTCTTTTTGACTCTCTGTTATATTGCCCTTTTGGGATGTCATTGGGCTCTAAGACCATGGGTATTAACACAGGGCTGGGAGGTGAGGAAAAGTTCAGCAGTGTCAGACTAGGCCCACTAAACAGGAAATAGAATCATACTGCCTTAGCATGAAGATAGGCATATATTATATGGTCATTTTTACCTCAAAATGAAGCAACGGATCTGTTGATTCCTTTAGAAATTCCAAAGACCAGTTTACGCTACATTTTTAGTTACATTTTGTCATTTGGTTCATAGTCATACTCTCACCCATGGTGACAAAAAAGACATGCCTCTCATAGAAAGTACACAGACAATCCAAAAGGATTCCTAAAAGACAAGAGTCTTATCCTAGCTCGATCATAATCCACTAATCCAAACACACGTATGCGTGTAGTGCTTATCCTGCTTAACACAGCTTGGGCTCTCCCTCTCTGAAAAATCACTGTGACTCTGACCTTACAGGGGTCAGCTGTTGCCATGACAGTGCCTGTAGTAGCAGATGCTAGGAGGTCAACCTGATTCCTTACATCCATTGACCTCTGAACCGTCCGGTTAGTTTGCTGCTCAGATGGCATGGGATCTGGCAGATGTTTTGAAATTGTCTTCAGTTCTTTATTGAGCTGACTTCGTTTGCCATTAGGTTTAATCACATAAAATTGCAGTTGAGTGCAGTGCTATGATCAACACTTCTCTCTGTCAAATGAGAACAAGAACAAGGAACTTGTCCCTTTAGGATCAAATCATGAGTCAGGATTATCAGATAGATTGCGGTGAATTAGTTTGCAGTTAGTATATCGGGCATTTGCATGATCACTGAACACTGGTTTCACAATCCTGATATCACAGATGTTATATGCAAATGAGCCCCTAACTAGTCACAAAATATACACTATGACAAATTACAGATGTTCCTTGAATGTTTATGTTTATATGATCCAATAAATGCATAAACAAACATAGCACAAAAAATATTTTCTAACAAAATACAACAGTGGCCTAGTTGTTAGGGACTAGGCCCAAGGACTGGAAGATTATGGGTTCTAATCCCAGACCAGTAGGTTGCCCTGAGGTACAGACAAAATGGAATTTTCTATCTACAATCATCTGACCTTCAGCATTCCTCTCCTTGACATCATACCTCTTCATCACCTCTGTTCCCTTCACCAACAAGTCACCACTCTCTCTCCTCTGGGTACACTCTCTATCACTTCATCTAACTCACTCCAGAGTTCTTCTTTCTCCTCCATCTCACAACCAACGAATGAGGCATAAGCACTAACAACATTCCTTATCACACCTTCAACTTCCAGCTTCAAACTCATCACCTATCTGACCGTCTTCACCTCCAAAACACTCTCCACATACTCTTCCTTCAGGATAACACCTACCCCATTCCTCCTTCCATGCACACCATGGTGGAACAGTTTAAATCCTCCCCCAATACACCTGGCCTTACTACACACACAAAATATCAATCTTCCATTTCTCCATCATATCAGCTAATTCTCTACCTTTACCAGTCATGCTGCCAACATTCAATGTTCCTGCCCTCACTTCCCTCACTCTCCTCCACATCCTTCTCTCCTCCTCACTCTGGATATGCCTTCCAGTAGCCTAACAGTAGCCCAATTTCCACCTGCACCCTGTAAGCTAACAGTACTGCTGGTCATTGTTAACCCGGGCCTCGACCAATCTGTTATGGAATTCTGTTCCGTTGTCTGCAAATTGATTTGGCAAAGGTTTTACACCAAATACCCTTCCTGATGTAAACCCTCCCCATTTATCCAGGCTTGGGACCAACAGGAAGAAATACACTGGCATGTGCATCCCTAGTGGCTGGATTAAATGACTAATTTACTAATATGTTACAATTTTCAAATATACAGAAAGTGTGCAGAGGTGTACTTTTGGTACAGATAAAGGTTAAAACATTTGCACGTGACTGTAGTGGAATGTTGTTTTAACAATAGTGGAAGGTATCATAAAATTTTGCCATAAAATGGGACCATGGTATTTAGTCCTAACTGGAAAGAAAGTGAAAGTGACAACCCTTGTCATTGCGAGGTCACAGCACAGCACACAGTGAACCACAACAAAATTGGACCTCTGCATTTAACCCATGCACCAGTGGGCAGCTACCTTGCATAAGGGTACCTCAGGGCAACCTCCTGGTGAGGGAATCAAACCCACAATCTTCCAATGTAGAGGCAACTCCCTAACCACTAGGCCACCACTGCCCAGATACAAAAATAGAAGATACAAAATGTAAATTTTATAATATATGCTTTCAAAGCAAACCCATTGCATTGCTAAAAAAAAGTTACCTGCACCTATACATTGTTTTTAGGCTGCATAAGAGTTTATATTTTTAAGCTTTCTGTCCTATCTTCTGTGTTTGTAGATACCGAGAGCTTGTTGAGACCATTTTGACATACAGGAAGAAAGTGTCAGTGGAGGACAGGTGCTGCCATGTTCTCCAGCACTGCAAGCTTCAGGGATGGCAGGTGAGTGCTCAGTTCTTCCTACTTTCATCTCTATAAAATACACATACAGACTAGGGCTGATTTTGGAACGCATCCTTCTTTAACTAGATGGGCACCAGCAAAGTGTTCCTGAGGTACTGGCAGGCAGACCACCTGAATGACCGCTGTCATCAGCTGCAAAGGAAAATTGTCACCTGCCAGAAAGGTGATTCCACAAACCAAAGGGGCTTACTGTATATATTCCTGTTATGTTTCCTTTGGTACTCACTAGCGTGTGTAAATATCTATGTGTGATAGTGGTGCGTGGCTGGTTGGTGAGATGGCGTATACGCAGACGGCTGGCTTATCAGCAGAAAGAGCAGTGCAATGTCCAGCGGTTCCTGCAGGGGGCAGAAGACGTGGGCCTGCGTGCTTATGACAGCCTGGTTATCCAGAACGCAGCTGATATTGCCCGTGAAAACGACCGCCTTCGGGGCCACGCCACTGTTCCACCGCTGGGGGAAAGGCCTGAACCTGTGGGCAAAGAGGAAGACTCACCTAAGAGGTGAGCACTGATCACCATCATTCAACTTTGTATACAGACCATAGATTACTTTCTGTTCAAAAATATATAGACACTTGCTCATTCAACCATCCTTCTGAGTTTAAGACTGTTGATATGGGAGTTTCACCCATTTGGTGCAGTTATTCCACTTTTCTGAGAATGTTTTGTTTGATGCAGCAACATTGCGTTGATTGATTTGACTATATTCAGCCGCAAGATCAGGTACTGATATTGATGGTTAGTTCAGGATTCATAAACCCCTATTCCAACTCATCCCAAAGATATTGCACAGAGAGCCATTACTCTACAGAATGCAGTATTTTGTACATATTTTAACCATATAAGCATTTCAGAAAGTGTACATAGAATAAAACTTTACTGTTCTAACCTGGATGTCACAGTTGGGTTCATTTTGGAACTTGATAAGCTGCAAAAAAGGTAAAACACTGTCTAAACTACAGAGCTAATGTGTATGTCCAAGGTCAGTCCAATGTTAAACATTTCCCAAGGTTATGAACTTTAGCTGAAAGAAAAGTCTTCTCCATATAATCTGAAAGTGCTGTCATTGTTTCTTTCTTTGTATCATTTGAGGTCTCTCAGATTTTCCTTCCTTAAGCTTTACACTGTTTCTTTACAAATGAATCTGTGCCATTTGAGCCATGCAGACACAAAGACATGTCTGTAAAAATCTTTTCCTGCAGCTCTGTTTTGTCTTTTGCTTAGAGATAACGAATTGTTGGCTCTGTAACCAGGCGTGCGAAAGATCTATGAGAAAGAGGTCTTTACATAACTCAAAGTCAGGGATTCTGTAACTAGAGTTTATTTAAAAAAAACTGCCACTATTTATGAGAGGTTTTATGGGTCCTTGTGTCCTTGGCAAACATCTAAAGAATATTTGCCAAAGATTGCTTGCTTCTGATTTCATTGGCAGCAGTGGTAGTTGTGTGCTGTGTCTAGGATCAACTTTTGCCCATCTGCTTACTTTGTTTTAAAAACAGCCCCAGTGATACCATTACTTGCCCCTCTGGTTATTTTTTTTAAGTGAAAGTGACTATTCTTGTCATTGTGAAACACAGCACAAGATTCAACCTCTGCTTTTCACCCATACGTGCAGAAGGGGGAAGCTATTTATATTTCCTTGGGAGCACTGTTGGGGATGGTACCTTGCTCAAGGGTAACTCAGGGTAACCTACTGTTCTGGGATTCAAACCCACAACCTTCTGATCCTGGTGAAAACTTCCTAACCACTAGGCCACTGCCGTTATTTGTGTATTTATTTTCTAATATCAGCTCTATTAGAAATGCCCCCCACCCCCGCCCCCCCAGGCCTTCTCTACCATTTCTTCATCACTATTCCAACAATGAGCAGATGAGGGCATTGCTGCCATAAAGGGTGCAATGACAAAGTGCCAGGCTGTCAGTCAAACATAAAGTCCCCAGCATCGTTCAGTTCAGGAAATATCTTTGGAGTATTATGTTCATACAGCCACACAACTAAAACTATTCCCGAAGGACCAACAGATGGCAGTTCCAGATTAAAGTGAAGTGAAAGTGACTATTTGTCATTTGTCACAGCTCTTCACCCTTACATGCACGTGCAGCAGGGGGAAGCTATTTAAAGCGCCCGGGGAGCAGTAATAGGGATGGGATCTTGCTCAGGGCAACCTACTGATCAGGGATTCGAACCCCAGACCTGGGGCCTACTCCCTAACCACTTGGCCTTTGGTGCCCCTAGCAAGACTATGTGCATTCTAGGGAAATCAGTAAGGAGCTTAATCACAAGATGTTAAATTACTGTTCATCACCTGCTGTGTTCCTTTTTTATTTCTTAGGTAAAGCAGAAAGGATGCTCAAATTAGTGTTCTGTTTTTCTTGATGCTAAAATCTGCAAGTTAGGGAGATGCTCTCTTAAGCTTGCCACCTATGCTTCTCTTGGGCACTCCAGATTTTTGATCAGCTGTATATCTTGGACTTTTTGTAGTGACTTCAGCAGCTTCTCTTGAGTGCAGAAAAAAAACTTGGAAATAACCTGTTGTTAACCCTCCTGTAATGAAACAAAGAATAGAGACAGTTATTTAGTCAAGGACTGAAAGAGCTGGAAAGTGGTACAGTTTATAAAATGAACACAAAGAGTAAATGAGAGGATGGACTAATGAAACGACGGATAGACTAGTTGACAGAAAGAAAGAAATAACAAAGGTACAGCAAAAAACACAAACAGTTAACTCTATGTTAACATTGTGTAGGAGAAGAATAAAAAGCAGAATGTTAAACCAGGAAATTACTGCTTAAAAGAGTGATTACAAATAAGTGTCAAAAGCTATAATAGGAATGATGTGAAAAAATGAATAGTTTGGTGTCAGTGGAAGGAATCAAGGAGCAGTGTTGCATTATAAACAATCATTATTTGAGTAGTTGCAAAACATCTCTGTATTTTGCTCTCAGGCCTGTGGAGAAGAGTGGGAGACTGAATGATGCCGCAGGCCGTGGAGGCAGCCGGACGCTCAAACATTTCCGCTCCAGCTCTGTGCCTGTCCCCCTTGCCATGGACTTGGTACATTCCGGTTTTGGGCCATCAATCAAAGCAGCCCTACCAACCCACACCAGTGAGGAGGGGGGCAGTGGAGGGCTCTCGTCACCACGGAAACAGCCTCCTCCAAAACCTAAAAGGGACCCCAACACACGCCTTAGTGCATCCTATGAGGCCGTGAGTGCTGGTCTGAGCATCGCTCCCAAAGACAGCCCTTTGGAGGGCCAAGTCTCCCCCTCCGGAAGCCCCCCTAAAACCCAGCTGTCTCCAACTGACCGTATGCATTTTCTTTTACATCCCCACAATGAGTAGCACTAAAAGAACTAAAAGATGTTTTGGTGGAGATAATGATTAAATTGATGAATAATAAGATAATGCGTCACAGACTAAATACAAATTCAAAGGTTAAATAAAAAACTGATGTAAATGGTCAGAGGTAATTCAGACTTTGGAAACAATAGCCCGACTTCTTTTTCCACATTTCACTGAATTGTTATACTTGATTGTCAGTGATTATTCAAAAGCAAGGGGTTTGAGTATTCATCTCTACCAACATTATGACAAAGTGATGCAGTTTTACACTGTCAGTTAAATGAATTACATATTTAATGTATTGTGTTACGTTTATTTTCTCCCCCGTTTCATCCCTTTTTGGCTACAGCTCTCTCCAAGCCCCGCCCTCACAGTGATGATTACAGCACCATGAAGAAGATCCCTCCTCCCAAACCCAAACGCAGCCCTAACACCAAGCTAACTGGCTCCTACGAGGAGATCTCTGCCCCCGCTCCCATGCGTCCCACCGACATGAAACTGGCATGTCTGGCACGTGGAGGACACCTACTTGGCCTGGTGCAGCGTGCTGTGTCTGAGGACAGCCCCCACTCCGCCATGCTCAGCCTGCGCCCCGGCCATGATGAAGAGGATGTCTATATAGAGATGGTGGGTGCCTGGAAGGCTTTGAGTCGGGCCGAATCCCATAGTCCAGAGCAGAATGAGGCTGTTTATGAGGAAATGAAGTACTACCCACCTGAGGAGGGAGTAGCCATCCCCCAGGCCAAGTCTGAGGTATGTGAGCCTGCCCCTGTAGCCCCTCAGGTGATAGAAACCAAGCGACCAGTAGCACTTTTGGACCACCCCAATACACTTGTGGGGCGGCAGCAAAGCAAGGATGGGACAGCATGTGACATTCCGGCTCCTTTCCCCAACCTCTTGCCCCACAGACCCCCATTGCTGGTGTTTCCTCCATCCCCAGTCACCTGCTCGCCAGCTTCAGATGAATCTCCCCTCACCCCTCTGGAAGTCAAGAAGCTTCCTGTTTTTGAAACCAACCTCAACTACTCCAGCCAGGATGGTGGCAGCCCACTCTCACCCCAGTATACCCGTCAGAGGGCCGACTCCTCACCCAGCCTCTCTATCCTAATGCCAGATAAATCAACCCCGCCCTTGACCCCACCACCTCCTCCTCCAGCTCCCCCATCAATTCCACCTCCTCCATACCGTCCCCCTTCACATTTCCCTTTCCCCCCTGAAGCCAATTTCCTGGCCCTCACCCGGGCCACCTCAGTGGCCAGTACTGACTCCCCCAAACCATCCCATAAAGGGGGCCACAGTCTTGCTGAGACACCTCCAGGAAGCGCCAAGCCCCCTTATTCCCCAGTGAAGACAACCCGTCCCGAGCCACGCAGGGCCCACTCCTGCTCCTCTTCACCTCTTCTCTTTAATCCTGCCAATGGAAGACCACTCACCAGCCCCCTGGATGAACTCAACACGCTGTTCAGCTCAGGACGCAGCCTGCTTCGCAAGTCCACCACTGGCAGGAAAATCAGAGACAGTGGTGAGTCTTAGAGAGTATGTGTTCCTGCAGATGGGGGGGTTGTCACTGAAAAATGAGAGGATGACTGATGAATCTTCAAGGCATATAACAAAGGGTAATGATCTGGTCTGGCTCATGGGTGTTCTAAATTTAGAGGTATTTTCCCAGATCAGCTTTGGTCACATGTGGATGCAATTTTGAGGGCTGATGCTTTTATTGAAAAGGCACTTTTTGTTGCAGTGGTTTCACTCCTTTCATCGAAAGCCAGACCCTGTATTGTCAAGAAAGAGTCAACTTTTTTTTGATAGAAAAAGTAAACATTTATAGGAAAAGTCCCAGCACTATTTGAGAAATCATAAAACTAAGGTTAGGGGGTTGGGACTTGGCCGTGTGCTTCATCTGCTGTGGGAGAATAGTACTACTACATTGCAAAAGCCCTGTTTAATCTATGTCATCAAGCGCAGCACCACTGCTGGCCTGCCACTACCATGGCTCTCCCATGCACAAACCAAGCCTAAATGTTAGTGGTGAAGTCTGCATACGAGTGTCTTGCTTATTCTGGGTCAAAGTGAGGTTGCTTAACGGCACATCAGAAGGACTGCTTTAATCATGAAACCACAAAAAAAAAACACAGATATAACACACAGCTTTCACAGCAACACAGTATGCAGTGTGTCTGTTTGGGGGATTCAAGAATTTGTTCTCATGCTGTGCTGAACCCACAGCCTCCCCCTCCCCCCTTAACCTTTGTATTTAATTAAAGATGCTTTAGCCCCACGCTGCTCCCATCACATGGATTTATGAGCATTGGTTCACCATGACTCTGACCACGCCTTGGCTTGCCTCTATGTGTGTGTGTGTGTGTGTGTGTGTGTGTGTGTGTGTGTTTGTGTGTGTGTTTACATACATGTGCATTTGTGTTTCTGTGTGTGTTTGTGTGTGTGTGTGTGTTTGTGTTTGTGTGAAGGTTATGAAGTCTTTGGAATTTTTTAATGGCTTAATTATATTTTATTAATGTTTTAAAATTGGGGCAAAACATCTTAAAAAACATTAATAAGCAGCTATAGCATAAAAAAATGACCGACTGGTGGAAAAGGCAAATTAAAAACCAGCAACATCTTAGTTTTAACCATGCAGACAAATAAAGTCTCAGTATTTGGCAAGAAACAGGCTAGATTTGCCCTTTTATTTTTATTTATTACGGATTTATACTTGTTGGTGAGCTAATAAATGGCCACTAATAAACACATTTTAATCCAAGTAAAAACCTTATTATCTAATTATGAGTTTTTGTTTCATACAATTAAATTTAATTTCATTACCACTGGATGAATACATGTGGTCTGATTGTCTGACCCATTTGTAACAATAAACACATTACTTTTCTTTTAATTTTCTAGTTTTGATAACAGGATGAATTAACTTCCCATTATCCACTTGTATCGTATCGTATCATATCGCATCATACCATATCGTATAGTATCGTATCGTATTGTATAGTAAGAAATGGAAACTAAATAGTATAGTATAGTGTAGTATAGTATAGGATAGTATAGTATAATACAGTCTATTATAGTATAGTACAGTGTAGTGTTGAATAATACAGTACAGTGCAGTACAGTGTAGTATAGTACAGTGTAGTATAGTACAGTGTAGTGTAGTACAGTACAGTGCAGTACAGTGTAGTGTAGTACAGTGTAGTGTAGTACAGTACAGTGTAGTACCGTATAGTACAGTGTAGTATAGTACAGAACAGTAATAGTATAGTATAGTATCAAATCAAATCAATATTTGGTGTGACCACCCTTTGCCTTCAAAACAGCATCAATTCTTCTAGGTACACTTGCACCCAGTTTTTGAAGGAACTCGGCTGGTAGGTTGTTCCAAACATGACTGCGTTTCAACCTCTGTGTGACATTGATGATCATCAGCACCTGTCTGGTAAAATTGCTTGATCACACACCGACTATAATCCTACACAATCCCTGACTTTGTGCAAGTGTACCTAGAAGAACTGATGCTGGTTTGAAGGCAAAAGGTAGTAACAGCAAATATTGATTTGAGTTAGATTTTTCTTTTGTTCCCTCACTTTGCATTTTGTAAATTGATAAAAATAAACAATCATTATTTATATTTCTGAAAGCATTCTTTGTTTACAGCATTTTTTCACACCTGCCTAAAACTTTTGCACGGTATTGTATATTCAGCCATTGATATTGAGGGATGCATAATATATCAATTGCCAGCGCTAGCATTTACCAATAAACAAAACTGGAACACCTGTACTTTTACATGTATGAGTTATTGTCCAAGGCTTCTAAATCTGTAACCATATGTCAGTGCCCATCAACTAGATCATAGTGCTAAATAATGTAAATATCTGCTCAAATGTGTAATTTTGCTAATTTTTGCTAATGCTTCACTTTGCATTTATTCCATAGTTCATTAAATCAATGACCCATCTCTTACCTGTATGCACATCTTAGACTACATTTTGTTAAATGCAAATGTCAAGCAAGCCAGCGTGTTAGAGTGTTCTGTATGTTGAAGTATAAAAGTGTGCTTGAAGAAGCCAAGTGCTAATAGCCTTGTAGTCCTATACTTACTTAAGCTCCCTTGACTAACTAGAGTTGTTCTACTTGTAATTTACCATTTCTGCTTTCCTGTGTGAGTCTCCAATAAATGAGTATGATCTTGATAATCCAGGCCCAGAGCCACCCCCTCCCCTATGAAATAGAGGGGGTTGGTGGGGCACAGGGGGTATTAGCACAAGTCCCATGAATATTACATGAGCAGGAGATGATGTAGCTATGAAATATTAAATATCAAAGTCTCCCATTCTGCTGACGAGTGTGGGTCATTCCATTGCCAAGTTGGTGAAATTCCCTGGAGAAACCTGTATGTGTGTGTGTGTTTCCTAAGAAATATGCGTGTGACACAAGAGAGGAGGAAATGACTCCTTAAATTACTGTCCAAGTGAATGTGCTAATTGTCACCAACATAATATTACCAAGCTGTTCAAAAATGTATCATCATTGCCGCTGTTTCTCACACAGCCGTGCATTTTCTCTAATGCTTTGGCATGTTTGCTCATTACAGTCGATGCACCTGTCATCCCCTGCATGACAAGCGAGCATTAGAAAGCCTGTCAGCTAGGCCGAACATGCTCACTGGTATAGTTCCATAGTGTGTATTTTGCATTATGCAGCATGTGTCTTCACTGGGCCAACACCGGTACATCCCCAATTGATCCTACTGTATATGAACAGCTATGTTTTTCCTGACATCTGTCAGTGAAGCCCACCGGGAGAGGGCAAGCAGGGGGCTGGGAGGAGCCCCTGACAATGCTCAGGTTTAGCTCCTTCTTTATTAATGATATCACCTGTCAATCATCTTTAGTGAAAGGATGGTCCTGTAAGGTGTCATGTTCCATGTCTTGTTTGAATCCTTTTGGATTTAAGAGGGAGAAAGAGATATATTAATAGAAAAGTGGTTAAAAGTGGCAAATTTTGAAAGGAAATAATCGAGATAATTAATGAACGGTAATTAGTGGTAAGAATTGTTAAGAATAAAGAATTATTTTGTGACATAGAATGCATACATAATGATATGCAGAGTCATGTTTACCATACAGCTGTCCAGTTTAAAAGTAATAAATGTCCTCTTACCACTGGATCAAGTCTAGACCTTGTTTGGACTGCCAGTTGGTGCAGAATTAGAGGTCACCGGAGCTGCCTGAGAGCATGCTGTAATGGAAACAGGGCTGATGGCAGTGTTTTGAAGGGGCATCTGACCTCTGTGCTAAATCCATCTTGGTGGCGGTCAGATCCAAGCAAGCCTGCATGCCGCTCAGCTTAACGCGAGCCCCTCCTGTTTCCGCCGCTTTCTTCCCTGGCGTCAGTATGGGACCCCCATCTCTTGTGCAGCTGCTGCCTCAGCTCTGCTTGGCTGCAGGCACCAGGTGTTAGCCTCGCATTCTGCACACTTCCGACCATCGTATCACCATCATAATATTTCACATGCACTGAGACTAAGCCCAGAGGTCAGTGTAATGGTCTGCTATTAACAGTGAAGAGTTGCAAAAAAATGAGTGCTTTTGAGACAAACAGGAAGAAATAAATCTATTTTGATTGTTTTTCTGTCTCCAGGTTTCTCCAACTCCAACATGAACCTGCCAGGAAGAGAAGATCAAGGTCCCACCTCCTCATCCCCACAGCTACAAGACAAAAACGCCAATAACCACACCTCACCCAACTCCCCCAGTCCTGCTCCCATCGAAAACGGAAATCAGATTTCTAACGGTAACTGAGACATTTAAGAGTAGTGGGAGATTTCTGGGCCTGAAAAAAGGCTTTAATGATTGCAGAATCTGTAACGGGGAATCTGCGCAGAAGCAGTGACGGGGATGGTACCTTGCTCAAGGGTACCTCAGGGCAACCTACTGGTGGGGAATCAAACCCACAATCTTCCGAGGCAAGGGCAACTCCCTAACCACTAGGCCACCACTGCCTCCCTAAAAGATAAATAAGTGCTAAAATAAATATTAGAGCAATATCACCATATCCACTGTGGAGAGGATCCACACATGTGTTTAAAATGCTATACGCTGCTTCACAGCAAAACCTGGACCAGTGAGCAATCAATGGTGACAAATTAAAAACAGACTCATGTTAATAAGACAAACAAACACATTAATAATGATGGAAATATCCTTTGACAGTGTTTGGCCTTGATCTCGTGGGGAGGGTAGTTGGGTTACTTGGTCACGTGCTTAACCTTGACCCAGCTGGCCATGACATATAGAGGAGGGAGAGACTGATGGAGGTAGGAACTCAAAGGAAAAGTGGGGGGAGGAGGAAGAACAAAAGCTAGAAAGTGCCAGAGAAACAGAAAAAGTGTCAGAATGAGGGCAATATCAGAGACACAGTGAGTGAGTGAATGAGTGTGTGTGTGTGTGGGTGTGGGTGTGGATCCAGAGTTGGGTTGGGGGGTGGGGGGGTGCACAGACAGGGGGAAATGAAGTGAGCTGACCCACAAGCTATCAGTGAGACAGTGTGTGATTAGTGTGAAAGACCCTGGAGTTGATAAAGTGTTTTCCCCAAGAGTCATCCAACCAGGGTCCTTCTCTCTGTATCTCACTCTCTGTCAAACACTTACTCCGTCTCCAACACTTCAGGGAGGGTCGTATCTCTCTAGGTGAGATGATGGCTTATTTGCCTGAAACTACATGGCGCAAGCACAAATATGAGCAAGTTTAAAGCAGTACAGTACCATGAGAGCCTTTATCGCTTTATTGCTATTGGAATTAGTTAATGTAAAAAGGGCTTGTATTCCACATTTTTCTTGTTTTTTTCTGAGGTCCACTTATGATGTGTATGAAGTTTTATGCAAACAGTCCACATATTAATTGTACAATTGTACAGTTATTTTGGAACGTTATATAATGTGTGTCTTTGTGCATTAATTCAGACAGTGTGGTATATATCACATGAATTAAAGGGAAGTATAGTCATCCTCAAACTGCTTGCCTTGCATGAACATACTCTTCTTTCAGTCTTTGGGTGAGGGTCTGCCGTGAGCTTAACTGTTTCAGCATGCGCTCCTCTCATTTTTATTTAAAACACTGTTTAAACGGCTCCGGTCTATTATGTTTTCTATTTTCTGAACAGGGATATTAGAAGATGAGGGACACCATAAGTCAAATGCATCCAGTGCCTCCACACTACACAGACACATGGACAGCCATCACACTCAGGTAAAGTATATTGGAAACTTTTAATCAGGTCCATGATTTGAAATGCATGAAAAATGGGTTAACTTTGTGCCTGTGCTTCCAGTCTTGCATAATGAAGTGACTTTTTTGGACAATAGTTTTACAATGGTGCAAAAGATTTTTCAGGACAAGGAAAAAACAATCAATCAGTGTAACAAAAAATCTATGTATTTTTTTTTTTATGAAGTGTTATGTTAAGAAGTGAACATGAAGTGAAAGTGACTATTTGCCATTGTGAAACAGCACAGCAAATAGTGAAACACAACCATTTTTTTTCACCCGCACACATATGCAGTAGGGCAGCCATATCTAGCACCCAAGGAGCAGTGACGGGGACGGCACCTTGCTCAAGGGTACCTCAGGGCAACCTACAGGTCTGGGATTCGAGCCCAAGACCTTCCGATCCTGTGGCCTTGTCCCTAACCACTAGGCCGGCATTGCCCTGTTGATGAATGAAACATTGATCATTAATTTTTCACACAATGTAAGAGGATAAATGGTGTTATTAAATGACAGTTGGTAATAGTTTTATTCCAACAGCTCCACTCCACAGAGCTCAGTTCTGCTCCACAGCCCACTTGAGCCATTCTTGCTGGTCCTGTGATGACCGTGCTTTTCAATGGAGATTGTGCAAGCTATGTGTGTGCAATTGAACACCTGGGTCAGCAATGTGTGCACTTTAAAGTAGTTCACTAACTGAAATCACTGAAATCTCTAATTGTAGTTGTCTGGATACTTGGGACCAATAGTACAGCTAACCAAATTACACACACACACACACACACACACACACACACACACACACAGCTCGCTTATCTAGTCCCCTGGGGTAAGGGAGGTTTCCTGTGACCCGTGCAGCGACAGAGGTAATCATGAGTAATGAAAGTGAGAGTGGGTCCAGGGTCTACTCAGGCCCAGCACTCTGCCAGATGAGTTGAGAGAGGGCTTATCTGGAGATTACACTACTCCATCCAGTGTATACAGAACTCAGCAATAGGAGCAGCATTCCCCAATCACATGTTCTCAGCATGCGCATGCACACACACACACACACACACACACACACAGGTCAGAGCTTTCACTCTATACTCGTTTGCCCATTACTTCTTGCTGTCACTTACTGTGCGTGTGTTGAGACTGGGATAATGGTCAGGCTGGATTAATCCTTAATGAAGCTACACGACACAAGTTTCAACCACCATATGAGCATCTTTCTCTCTCTCTCTCACTCTCTCTCTCTCTCTCTCTCTCTACCTCTTTTATTCAATTAGGCATGAAGAGTTAAAACTCTGTGTAAAATAGTACGAAAAAAGATCATTCAACATAATATTTTATATCCAGTGCTGTAACATGACATTGTATGATCGAAAGGCTGTTCAGGAGCAGATGTGTGCAGAATATCAGGGTGTATTTTAGCACCTGAGATCAGGGATTCCATGACATATGCGCACTGACAAGTGTGACACCTGTCATTTGTGATATGTGGCTTTTAACCGGAGACCTAAATCAGTTCAGTCATATTGGCTAGTGGATTTAGGGCCTCAGTCGTGTCATTTATGACCTGTCATGTGCTGCTCATCCTGTATGCAGGTCTGTGCCATGGAAAAGGACAGGCTGAGCAATGGTTATTTTAAGTGTAGGATGTGATGATGGTCATAATTAATGATCAGATGCGCTACACGCAGCCATTTTAATTTTGTTGGTGGGTCATTTAAAGCGGTGACACTGACAGGGTAGTGGCATGTCAGGGAGTGTGTGCTGTACAGAGTGGACCACACACTGCAGTGCTTTTAGAGTTCTGGCCTCAGTGTCACTGGCGAGATGAGGATAGTCAGAAACTGACCATGGATAGAGGACTAGAGAATGAGAAACAAAAACTGTGTAGCATTAGAAGAACTTTTAATTATAACTTTATATTTGTAATGTGGACCATTAGATTAGGTGTGTGTAACTGAGTGGACAGCCTTTTAAAGTTCTTGTTGCATGTGTGTGCATGCATACACACAAGAACATGCCACTACAATGCCAGTGTCACAGCACTACTGATGATCTACCACACAAATAATACCAGCCTACTGGTGGTCCTGTGGGGGTCCTTACTATTGATGAGCAGGTTAAAGGGGCCTAATAACTGATGCAGAGAAACGGATGGACCACAGTCCGTAACTGTTACCTATAAACTGCATCAATATGATAAGTGGAGCCATAAAATGGACATGAGTGTCAATACAAGGAAGGTGTACCTGATGAATGGATGGGCATATCAGTGTATGTTTACATGAGTACATTTTGGGCAGATGATACTATCACCCTGACGATGTGTTCATGAGGGATGTGCCCATTGTCCTTCACACAACAACCAAACTACAGTATAATGACTGTACATTTGCAAGGCCATGTATACAACATGTGCCTCATACGTAATCAATAATGGTTCCTCACCCACACATAGTCGAGGGAGACATAGTCGAGTTACAGTAATGGCTGTGTACTTTTGTAATGACAGAGATGTCTGTTTCTTTGTATGCATGATACCCAACAGAGGCTGCTGGCTGTCTCGCCATATTATCTGAATCTCCCTGCTGCATGCCTCACATTATGCAGTGCAGGCTAAGCTGTAATGATTTATGGGCATGTGCACTATGTAGGTCGGTTTGCTCTCTCCAGCATTTAGGTGTTCTTTCATATAACGCATGTGTGCTAAGCATATCCACATGGGCCACTTGTCACTTTATGTAAAGCGTCACATCAGGTTAGCAGTTATCATGAGCCATAATTACTGTAATGTGCAGTGAAGAGGTCTCTGTCTCTCTCTCTCTCTCTCTCTCTCTCTCTCTCTCTCTCTCTCTCTCTCTCTCTCTCTCTATGAGTACTGTTAGATGAGCCTGTAGATAGAGAGCAGTGGATTGTTTATCTAGCTCAAGAGTGTCCTAGTTTCTCAGGAATGGCTCCAGTATCCTATGTTTCAGTTCCAGTTCAGCGTGGGCTATCCAGTGCTGAGACTGAGCGAAGTCTGTCATTAGTCTAACGAGCAGACAAGCACATTGTGTAATTCCACAGACTGTGTTTTACATAAGCTCCTAGCAAGCTCGGTGTGGTGCTGCAGCAGGTACGATTGCGCTGCAAGCTGCCGGGTTTCAGCATTCTCAGTGCCAGTGATGCGAATATGGAATTCTCTTCATGGAATTCCTGTTCATCACCTGTTCATCACCTGTTCATCCCCTGTTTGCTCTGCAATCAAGAGTATTAAAAAGGTGTTTGTCCCCCTTTTGCCATAGCAACAGTCTCTACCCTTAATCATCAGATGACAATACATAGCCATTGTTTACCTTGCTCTATCCAAGATATTTGAAGGAGCTTCATCACTTCACAAAAAACCCATCTCAATGGTGAGTGACTTTAACATTGTTAAATGTAGATGATCCTTAGCATCCAATTAAATTCGAATGGTTTTTCTATAAAAATGACAGAAATAAACAAATGTAGTTTTAAAAAAATGTAGAAGTTGCCAAATTGCAAAATTCCTGGGCACCTCTATATATATGTCGATTCCCGCGTCTGCCTTTGTTTTTGCGCATTCACACAGATGGTTTTCTTGAGGGATTCTTGCTGGCTGCAAGCTGCTTTCTTGCCTCTCGTAAGTGCAGATAAAATAACTCAGCAAAAAGTGACAACACAGTAAAAAGGCAAATGCCAGTTAATTGCCATGGTGATGGAATTTTCTTCTTTTCACTGGAGAGTCGTAAGGGCATCCCAGGTTTTATACGTTATACGAGTGTAACCTCATATGGAGTGAAACTCCTTAATGTGGTGGTATTGCAGAGGAACCGGTTTGAGAAATAATAGTGTATTCTTTACTATATTGTGAGTTTATGGGACCAGGGAATTTCTGAAAGATTTATTGTTGTGAATTTCCACCAACGTTACAAAATAGCTGACACACTATACAGTTTCCCTGTTTCTGAAATAGGGCTTAGGTCTCCTACCTTCCTTCTGAATCTCATGCACTGTTGGGCTTTGTTGTGTTATTTTAGCAGGTGTATCGAGCGTTTCACTAGTGATACCTAAGCCTTTCCTGCCTTTAGGGACACTCAATGCCACAAAATCTCCTGTTACTAGATCCCCTTCAACCCTCCATCCTCTCGCTCTGTCACATTATAGGCCTGGGGTCACATGACTGTCCGGAAACCAGGAAGCCCTTGGCAAGCAGAAATGCGACAAGGCCGCAAGAACCATTTTAAATGATAAGCATGTTGTACAGTCGCGTACGTCTCCTGCGCTTTAAATAAAGCTTTAATTATTCAAGTGGGCAATAAAATATTCACAGGTACAGAATCGCCCCCTACAGAGGCAAGTGATCTAAACTCAAGCACTCTGAAACCGGACACTGTTGTACCGAGCTACTTAAGCTGGGCTGTATTCTCCTACACCACTAATGCTCAGGCCCACTGGTAACAGTATACTTGCTCTTTAAAGCTCATCCGTCTGTACCAGGTACATACAAATGCAACATTAAGGGAATGTAATATGCTCTGTAAAGGAGTTGCAAATGTATGTATCAACCTCGAAAACAAGCAGACATTTTAGCTCGAACAAACCAAAACCTTGTTAAAGACCTAACTTTGCTGGTATATGAAAAAGCCATAAAATAGATGAAACATACAGACGAGTAAAGAGTGATAGTGCATTCTAACGTGCAGCCTTAAAATCGTTTTTTTCCATTTGTGCTTTATAATAATAACAAACACATCTTCAACAAGACTTTTGTCTGATCCAATAAGTTTACTATATCTACAGCAGCCAGCTCATTGCTCATGGGGTCTGACGAGAAGACAAGCAGATGGCTTTAGCAACATGCCTCACTCCAGTACTCAACTCTAACCCCAGCAGAGGTCAGCTTCAGAAGGACACTTTAGCCTGTAATGTCCTGATGGCACTCGGAAACAGGAAATGGCCTTTTAATGTTGAAGTCTCCTTCCTCACCGCTAATGTGTCCTGAAAACATGTCTGCTTCATATTTCAGCAGCCAGCCTGCCTTTACTATGTCTCCATTTGCCTACCACATCCGCTCACCATTGATCTGAATAAAAAAAAGAAGCATTAATGCGGAATATCGTGATACTTAATTATTGATTGGTTACATGCAATGATTGAAGGGGGAGTGCTGCATTCTTAACAGCGTGCCAGTTTGTTTGGAAGGGAGAATTCCCGAGAGGAGTACGGAGGACAGCTGGGGGAACAAAGTGTTTCCATTCACCCCCTCTGCTAATGGAGGAGTCTTGTGCTGCCTGTCCCCGAAGAAGAGGCTCTGCAACCTTAGAGAGTCATCTGTTATGACAGAATTTCTCAAAGTCATGAAGTTTTTAGGAGAACTGAGGCTGATACCCCAAGCAACGGATGGTTTGACTTTGAAGGTCTTGGTTTAGGTCTCCAACCGTGATTTAGGCACCAGTTATGTGTCAAGAACTGTGGTATGCTAATGAAAACACTTTTCTTCATTAGGTATAATGAGCTGCATTTAAAATGCTTCCAAATGACTTTTACTGGATACAAACACTGATGTTAGACTTTTGTCATTTTTTGTTAATAGTGTCTTTTACTGTCTTGTAGCATATGAAACTGCTTTTACTGTAAATGTGATTTCAAATTTTGACATATCCTGGCAAGCTTAACATTTTTTACTACGGTAATTTTGCTGTCCTATTCTGAAGCCTATGCGTTTGTCTTTCTCTTTCCTCTCTTCCAGAGGGGGCACCTCAACTTCTCGCCCTTTGGTGCAGGGGCGGCGCTGTAGCCTGGGCTTGGGTAGTGTCTTTGTGGGGATGGGGTGAGTCTGCTCTACTGGCCGACGCCTCATTGGCTCCCCTTTCACCCTGCGCTCCACCTAGACCACTCTTTTTATCTTTCCGATAGGAAACTGCAGCTCTGTGCTCTGTGCCTGTACCCTCCTGTGTTTTATAAAGCCATTTATAAAGCCTATAAAAGTCTAAAGACTAGAGTATTTCTGGAATTTAACTGGAAGAAAACATCAATCAGTGAGCAATCAGAGGGACCAAAGTCTGGATTTTTTCATTTTACTTGCACTTGATTAATGTGCTGTAAAGCCAAGACCACTGGCACGCTAAATGCGTACAAAAAAATGCATTCAAACAAGATATGAATAGAATTGGTGTTTTTAATAAATAATTAAGTTAATTCAAGTTTTTAAAAAAAGTCAGTATATGAGGTAAGAACGATCCTTCAGTTACTATAGGCTATGACAGAAGAGCTTATCCACACTGCAAGCACTTTAGTACATGGATGGCAACAAAGAATGTGCATTCACAGTGATGTGCATGCTGCTGTCAGTGAGCTAGAACAAAAAAAAAAAACAAAAAGAAAAGACAAACGAGCTGCAGTTTTTTACTCCAGTGTCTGCTTTTGCCTTCGCTTCTCTCCCTTTTTTGTTGCTGACTCCTTAGCAGTCCCGCTCAAGCCTTCATTCAATCAATTCCTTCTTTGAGTTCTTTCTTTGGCTTTATTTATTTATTTTACGCCTGAGACAGAGGCTCTTTATGCTCTTTATAGAATTTACCCACATGCTGAGATGCTTATTGTTGGCTGCTGAATCATGCGTTATGTGAGCAGAAGCTTCGAGCAACAGCTCCACTCTGACTCAAGAAACCACAAACATTGATGTCTGCCAAATGCACTATTGTGTATGTGACATATGAAAGGTTGGAAAAAAGAATCAATTTCATCTGTTGATTTATTGTGTTTTAATGCATTTCAACGCAAGTTAAATATTTTGTATAAAAAACAAACAACATAAAGCAAACTAATGCACTAAAATTATGGATAAATATAAAAAGATTTATGTTTGAGTGTATATACAGTACTGTGCAAAAGTTTTAGGCAGGTGTGAAAAAATGCTGTAAGCAAAGAATGCCTTCAGAAATGGAAGTGTTCATCATTTATTTTCATCAATCAACAAAATGCAGTGAATGAACAAAAGAGAATCTAAATCAAATCAATATTTGGTGTGACCACCCTTTGCCTTCAAAACAGCATCAATTCTTCTAGGTACACTTGCACACAGTGTTTGAAGGAACTCGGCTGGTAGGTTGTTCCAAACATGACTGTGTTTCAACCTCCGTGTGACATTGATGATCATCAGCACCTGTTTGGTAAAACTGGTTGATCATACACCGACTATAATCCTACAGAATCCCTGACTTTGTGCAAGTGTACCTAGAAGAACTGATGCTGGTTTGAAGGCAAAAGGTAGTAACACCAAATATTGATTTGATTTAGATTTTTTCTTTTGTCCGCTCACTTTGCATTTTGTAAATTGATAAAAATAAACAATTATTATTTATATTTCTGAAAGCATTCTTTGTTTACAGCATTTTTTCACACCTGCCTAAAACTTTTGCACGGTACTGTATGTAACATGTATTTGAATACTTGTTCTCAAACACAGCCCTACTTACAGTGTAAGGTTAGAGGGAATTACCTTGCGTTTTTGCCAATATGGCAAAATCAAACATTAAGGGACACTCTGGTTTGCTGACCCTCAGTCTTCTGACTTTCTGGGAGTACTTTAGTCTTTAGTGAAACATAAGGTTTAGTATTAACCTGTGGTGAACTGAATCAGGTGAAAGCCTGCCTTGGCCTGGATTGTCCCATGAAAGCAAGCTCTTTCCAGGTTTGTCCTGCTACGACCTGCAAGCTGATACACATTACTGAGTGGAAGTGCTCTCAGGTGAACTGCTAAAGCCTGCAGGCTGGAGGCTTTTCAGGAACATGAGGAGAGGGAGATGAAGAGCTGAGTAAGGTTACCGTTAGCCACAAATCCAATCTGCCTGTATCTGTCATTACACTAAGAGCGAATCCATTTTTTTTTTTTTTCCCCCACTGAGTATATACTAATTTTCATGCTTTTTCAGGACAAATACATGCAGATGGAGGGATAAAAAAAAAAAATCTGTAGAATCTCCTTTTAAGGTTAATATTAAGATTAGGGTTAGGCTTCTTCTTTCTTATTACAGCACTTTTTTCAGTGCTGGGTTTTGAATTTGAAAGTGCATTTGAGTGCAATCAAAGGGCAGCCTTTTAATCCTCCTCATATAAAGAGAACAACCTCATCTTTTTAGAGTAATCTCATTTTGTTCCCTTTCTAAGGTGTCTGAGAATGATTGTCCTCGCAAGCAACAAACATGTTTGAGATATAAAAAAAAAACAAAAAACAAAAAAAACACCCTCCTCATTGCTGTTTTAGACAGACACCCACACAGGACCCCTTATATTTATTGAATGGCTGCGAATGCCCTTCCAGAAGCTTTTGTGTATGTGTGGCATCTGATTAACACAAATGAGCCCAGAGGCGTGTGCTTCCCTCCCCTTGAGCCTCTAATCTGATGAGTGCCTGTTGGCATTTTGCACAGGGCCCCTACATGCTCCCTAAACAATGCCAACCCATTCACGCTCACTGGTACCCAGTTGCACCACAGAATCTGCCTAATTTACCCTGAAGTTGCACCGCTTTCAGACAGACTAATCCTCAATAAACAGTGTTTGAAATCGGAGTCAGTGAAAACACATGGAATTCTGCCACCATCCTTAATGAAGAGATAATGAAGTGGAAATATCAGGGAAGTGAACCCTGATTAGGTTTCGTTAATATGCATTTAAGATGAAACTGATTTTTAGAATCAAGAGCAGAATATTTCAAACCATAAGAATTTTAAATATTCTATTTTCACATTTTTCTGACAGATCAGCAAGCAGTAAAATGTATTTTTATGGAAATTACATTTTTTTTTTTTTAATGTCTGCTGAGTAGGGAGGAGTTGCAGTAGGTTCACTGCAGAAGGGAGGGGGGAGTGAAAGAGAGAATTTTAGACAGATCTCCTTATTGACTCTCAAGTCATTAAGACTTTTGTATTTGCTTTGTGTACAAAAATCTTCAAAATAAGCATGATGGACTTCTATGGGTCTGGAAGGACTGTTTCAGCATTTCTGAGACACAAAACTGTACCAAACATGAAAGGTGGAGTTCAGAAATGAACAAAAAAGAAATTATAGAAGGGTCTGTTTAGACATATCAGGCTGCACTGAAGGTGAATTGACACTGATGGATAGAGTGTTGAGCAGAGCTAATGAAATTAGAAAGCTAATGATTAGATGTTGAACGCATCGTGGCAAATTTGGCTCCCTTTGGCATCAAACACTCTACATTAATGATGCTTGTGCTTTCAGATTGTTTGAATTGGTACGAGGTTAATGGGTGTTTCTGTAATGACTGTAGGCTGAGATGGTTGTGATGAGGCCAGTATGTCCTGGTGACCTTTCAATGCGGTGATGGTCAGGAGTGACCTTCATTGAATTTAGGCTTCACGTGGATACAGAAGATGAGCAGGCTTTTATGTAGGAGCATGGACCGTTTTCTCCTCACGGAAAAGGCGTTTCATCATCAACCCCTCCTTAAATGCACCTCATATTCCATTTACATACACGCTGATGTTAGAAATTCTGCCTGAATTTTGCACTTTTGCTTTTGCTTCAGATATGTAGATCTGAGTTTAAGATGCATTGACCTTTTATGTTAAGTGTTTATTTGATTAAGGACTTCTTTTCAACCTTAGGATTCTGCAGTGATCCATTATGACACATAGGATCATTGATCACATTAAAATTGCAAAATATTCCATCAGTATGGTGTAAATGAGCTTCATGAGGCGGCGAGCGCTGCAGTGTTTTTCAAATTTATCTGCTTCAAATGAAAACCCTGTTGATCCAAAATACATTTATAATAGAGTAAATCTAGCAATAAGCTAGATTTCAGCTGTTTCTGTGGATTAGGCTGAAAAACACAAACATATTCCTTTGCTTTTTTTGTTGACTGCTAAAACAGTATATACTAACTGTTCCTGCTCCTGGAGCCTATGGAGTCAGTTCTGAGAATAAACTGACAGATAGGTGTAAATTATGGATTAGGCTGCTGCGCATTGATGGATGTGGGTTGAGTGTGTATGTATGTATAAATGTGAGAGATTGTCTTGCTCACCCTGGGTGTCCTGGATCCCTGGGATGCACCGCCACTCTCCAGTAACATCAATCCAAGGCTCTGACAATGTTTATGGATGAGCTCTTCCCCCCCCATGTGTTTGAAAAACAAGAATTGCTAGGTGCCTTGTGTGAAACACTCTCAGCAGGGTAGCTTGCCATGCTGTCGAGTTCTTCGTAAAATGTCCCTGCGATAGTAGAGCTGTGATCCTCAAACTGCTCTGTTAAGCCCCCAAGCCTAAATGCCAATAAATTTGTGTCCTATGATGAAAGCTAAAGCAAAGGAGAATAAGCATGTATGCGCTGTGCCTATATGCATTATGCATTATGCTTCTAGCTTCCCTATGAAAACACCATTATCCAAACGTTTTTATTCCCAACTGTGCAGTTGCTTTCTTGCTCTTTAGCTTTTCATCATTCTTTCCCTCTTCTTTCTCTCAGCTGCAGTATAACTTTGTTATAAATGATAGCAAAAGTACACCAGCATGTAATAAGTCTGTATGCATTATGCAATACTTGCAGTGATACACAGCTCCTAGTTTGTCCTCTCATTATGAACACAACAGCAGCCCCTTTGGCTTTTTTCTTTAAAGCTTATTTTCTTTCATCCTCTTTTCCTCTGCTTCTTTTTATGCAATCACCATTTGAGTTCCATGTTTTCCTTATTTTATACCATATGTGAGAAGATAATGATTCTCAGTCTTTATGAGGCACCCTTTTGGACCCTTTTAGACAGTTTCAGCAGTCTGCTGTTTGGCTGAGGCTTGTTGGGGGAACTAAAATAGCTGTCAGGGCTGTTTTTTTTTCCTCCTTTTTACTGCTCTTTTGCCTGATGATCCTCTGTCCTAGACTCAGCTCCCCCATCTCCCTTTTCTGTGGATCTGATGCACAGAAGGAGGTCTTGTTCCAATTGCTGGCATTTGCCAGCTGTAGATGATTAGAATGCCCGTTAGATTGATTTATCTGTGCATTGATTATATTTGACTGATGGTTGAGGGCTAAGAGTATGGGTGTGCTGCGAGGCCGTTAGTTATGTCTCTCATGCATATACATTGACATCAAGCAGCAGCTGTCAGGACAAGGTTCTGTCTCCATTGGTAATTCATATCCAGGTATTTTGCAGCTGAGACTCTGTGGGTGATCAAGTCATTTCCAGCTGCATGACTCCACAAGCAGACAGGTGGGGGGGGGAGAGATTGTTACACATGAAATATTGATTTGACTAAAGCCTGAAGTCGGAGTTAGTTTTTTTAAATTGAAGTTGATTAATTATGCTCTAAGCTCTAAATGCAAATCACCTAAGCATCTTCATTTACTGCCATATTTAGCCATTTTTCCATTCCTGCTTTTCTGTCTTGGGAGTTGAACATGTAAGTTTTGTATGTACAGTCATATGCAATTGTTTCGACACACAACTAGTTAGATTAGTTTGGTTGACTTTCAATGTGAAATAAGTACACATTCTCTAGAGAGCCTATTTTTTATTTATCTAGTGTTTTGTTTATATATATATTAACATATTGGGGAAAAAATATACAAATAAATAAAATGTGCTTCTGCAAACAATTTGGCCTATTTTGTATTTTGTTTTTTTTTACAACGTGTTAAACATTAATGCACATGATGCACTAAAATTTGCAGAAATGTTAGAGAATGTGTTTATTTATTTGCATTTGAAAATTAGCACAAAAAAAAATGTTCTTGGACCACAGCATTCATCCTTTTGGATTCAGCTGTAAATCATTATTTCTGTTATTTGTGTCTTGTGTCCTTTCTTTCTTGTGTGAAATGGTAAGCAACTTGTCAGCCATCAAATACTCCATTCATCAAACAGGAGAGGGAGCACCAGTGGACCGCCGCTGCCCAGAAATGATTTGGGTGATGGATTGTCCTCAGTACAGCAGTGGATCTGACATGGTAGTGTGTGTGGCTGGTACATGTATCAGGCGATATTGCTGGGGCACATTTAACGGTACACCTTCTAGATATAAAGCTAGAGATAATAGCTTGTCTCTGCCTTGTCATCCTCTTGACCTTCATCAGTGGCAACTTTCTGAACATGTAAAAATTTTGGCTGGATAAGTTCACTTGGTGGACTCTAGCTGTAACACGGAGGTGTGTAAAAACCCAAGCACCAGCAGCAAACCTGATGCACTCATAACAGCATCACACGCCCCCATGCTACTACTTTGCACATAGAATGGTCCATTACTCATATAATGTCTGGCAAGCAGTGGTCCTAATGTCTCTTTCCACTGATGAATACAGATTGTTCAACCACCACATGTCAACTTAGAAAGAGCATCTCCTTTCCAAACAGTGCATTAATACTAAGAGTAGTACCTGGGTTTAAATAAACACTCGTCAATGTCTCCTGTCATTCTCTTTTTCTCTCTTCATCCTTAGGTCAACCAGCGATTCCGTGTGTGTGGAGATCAGAAGGTTGCTTTTCAAGATTTGTTTCGGAGAAGGAGAAGTGTATGTGACGGTCAGACAGACTGGCAGAATGCCTGGCTCCACACACAGGCATCACCTACCCTGTTGTTAAAACATAAGAATAATATGGCCCGGAAAACATCACCATAGAGGTCACGGAGTGCCCCAGTCCCACTGGCCACTCATCTTCATGAAGACTGTCCCTTTACAAAGTGGCCGCATATGGATTGGAGTTGTCATTGGATGATGGTATGCTGATAACATATCTTCATCCTCAGACAAGAACTTTATGTAGTGTCTCTCTCCTTTTGCTTTTTCCTCCATTTTGTTTCTCTATTCAAGTCTTTAATGTTAAACAAGACATAGAACAACCTTGTATCTCTCTCACTCTCTTACACTCTCTGGCTAATGGCCATTAGGGAGAAAATAATATGGACGCCCAAAGGACTCACTGCCATGCCTTAGTCCAGGGAGAGAGATGAAAGAGAGAAAGAGAGAAAGAGAGAGGGAGAGAGAGGATCATCACAGGCCTGAGTGGCTCCTGTAACACCTACACATCTGCAGTTGAATGCTTCACTGGTATGGAAGATGTGACCCAAGCCACTAAACTTAGAGCTGTGCATCCATATCTGTAGCTCGCCCCTCTGTATTGTAGTTTCAGTCTACATTTGTATGCCATATATTTCAGTGTTGCTTCTCTGAATCAATCTGGTGCTGGTCACTCCTTATGTGATGCTGTTGCGGCACATTCGTGACCCAGCTTAAGCACAGCATGACATACAGGGGCTGGGGATATCTTTGAAGTTTACATCATGCGTCTCTTTGTCTCCGTGAGGACCTCAGTGCTCTTGCTTTGCGAACTGTGTCTTTTACTTCAGGTTCAGCGATGCAGCTACGCCTCACACTTCTTTTCAGGTGCTTCTGAGACCCAGCTTTGGAGGTCACGACCCTTTTCACAGGAGCTGTGAGCTCTCGCAAAGGCCCGGGTTCAGGGAAACTCTCAGTGATAGCCCAGGTGCACTTTCATCCAACATTACAACAGCCACCAGCTTCAGACGCAAAGCAAGCGTCCACCTGACTGAGTAGAACATAGCACACTATAGGTTAAAATGAGCAGACAAGCAACACAGGCACACGCTAAGCAGATGAAACGTGAAGAGCAACACAAAACTACTTTTAGTCCAGACTAGTCATACCCTGCAGCTAAGACTACAGGATGAAGACAGCTGGTGGAAACTAATCAACAAGTACATGTCCATTATCTAATCTACAGATGCATGTACATTAACAGCTCACAAACGGATCCTAATTAGGATTTTCTTTCCGCACTTGGATTCTTGACTCTATTCTTTGCAGTCAGATCCCAGTAGAAGCCCTCGAGATGTTTCCTAGGCGAGATTTCTGTGTTGTCTGGGTTAAGAATACGCACATTTATGCCATTGTGGTGGCAGATGACCAGTATACAGCACATACAGGGCAGTCTGTGAGTAACTGAGCAATTTTTTTTTTCCTTTGGATTTAAAATGAATGAATAATGAATTCAAGGGTATTTACAGCTGTATTTAAATCATATTAAAATTTGATTATTAAGGTTTAATGTCTGTTTAGTGTCCTTTTATTCATCAGTTTGTTATCAGCCATAGCACTTGGGAACAGCTCCTCCAGATGCTCCATAAAGATTAGTGATAAGTTCCACCGACAGCTTTACACACCAAAATGTTTTACAGATGAGGGAGATCAGGACCTCTAAAGCATCATTTTCCAAGCTTGCCATTCGCTTTTTGAGGTTTAATAGTTGTTTGCATCTTGTTATAAAGTATTGTGAATCAAATTTACTTTTAGGTGATCTTTGACATGTATATGCATATACTCTGGATGCATTCACCACTTTACTACCAGGTTGCTTGCTGTTGCAACCACTGTTGATAAGAAACCCTTCACTTTAATCATCTATCAAAAAGCCATGGCGTTGATATACATTTTTCTGATGCCAAATACCTTTTTGTCTTGCAAATGGAAGTAAAAGAAAAAAGTCTTGCTAAAAGTCTGCTATATACTACAGCTCTTGATCTGCAGGGACTGATGTTACTCCAAAAGAAAGGCAATTGTCCAATGAAATTTAGAATTAAAATATCACACCTATGTATTAAAGGGTTGTAATTATTGTAAAGTTTATGCAATATGGTTGTAAATACCTTTAAATAGTCCAGTTACTGACCAACTGCTCTGTATCTTCATTGGTCTCCTTTGAGGCCTCAAAAGTTGTCACTCGTTCTTAATGAGTAAAAATGTATAAAAGATTTTGAGGATTGTTAGAGGTATAAGTTATACACTCCAAATGCACATAGATAATTTACCTTTTTCTTTATTTCTTTTTTATGTCTGTATGAAAATGGTAACTAGTGGACCTTGGATGGGTTCTGTGGTACCCCCAGGTGAACCCAGTAGAAGCACTGACAGGTGTCTAATGCTGAGGCACTGATTTTATGGGTTGAGGTCCCTGTTAAATGTCTGTCTGCAGTTCTGCATAGAATGGAAACGTATAATATAATGGAATGGAATAGCAATGCACAGAGTTAAGATTATTATGGAATTCAGAGGTGGAATATATTAATTATATTGACTGGAAATAGATTTGTGAAAGATTACTTCAGTGGCAGAGTTAGGTGGATTATATAACGAGTGTATGTTCATACTTGTAAGACTGCAATCAGTGTATGAAATGTAAAAAAAGTGATTTATGTTTTATTCCAGATTTTTTTTGTTGTTGTTGTTTTATATCTGGCCCTGAATTTGCCAGCTAAGATCTGTTTGCTACCTTTGGCACTGTCAGATCTTGTGCTTTTTAATAATGACATGCAAATAAACCCCCAAATTCTACTTTCATCTAATATGATGTCAAATCAGAACTTTTTTTTTTTTTTTTTTTAAAGGAATGCTCCAAATTTTATTGACTTTTTCACTCAGCGACTGGGCTGACTAATTGAATGTACAGAAGAATAAGCACATGCTCATACTACCTGTGGAAAGAAATCAGAGATAGTTTAATACATCTATACATAAAATAAGGATTTTCTTGACACTGATTATCCCACTTTAATTTAGGTCAAGACTAGGTCTAACCTCTGTCCAGGAATCCTGCCATTAGAGTCTATGTGACTGCTACCATTTGGTGACTGTAAATGTATTTATAAAAAGACTTTGTACGTGAGAACAATAAACTAGAAACATTATTTAATGTGACTTGCATTATATCCAGAGGTATATCTAGAGAAAAAAAAAAAAAAATCTGATAGATGAGAGATATGTAGCCACCCGTCTCCGCAATCTTTGAGTTATACAGTGAATGAACAGTGAATTTTTGTGCTTGGGCCCTGAATGTGTGTGTTCCCTCCAAACACATTCATGTGCTCTGCAACATGCTGTAGATGTTGAATCTTTCTCACTCCATAAGGCTTTCCTAAAATATAGTAGAAATTCATGTGTTGGCTGCATTTTGACTAGTCACTGTAGCTTGCCCTTTTCTTTGGGTTTGCCATTTGGAATCAAGCTAGAACCTGCGAAGAGTTTCTCCAAAGTGTGGTAGCAGAAAAACCTTTGTATTATGACGACTTAATGTCACTTTTAACACTGTGTAATGAAATTATAAAGGCTGCGGCGTTTTGAGAAGCTGGATCCATGCCTGCTATTGTAATCAGCCAAATTATTACTTAAGGCCTGTGCAAGCACAGCTGCTTTTTTTGCTTTGCTACTGCTAAAACAGGGTTCATTTGAATGATATATTTTGGCACAGTTTTATTAGAATCAGAATCAATTCTTTTTATAATGCCAGTTGTTCACGTTTAGCACATGCCATGAAGCAAAAATGATGACAACTGTACAGTGAATCAATTTTTTCTACGGTATGGTCTGAAAAAAATTAGCTTACAGCATGAATGGCACACCTCACTGTTTCTTTGTGTTGAGTGTGCTGCGTTGTGGACATTTGGACGTCATTCATGCACATCTCTGTTTCATCTGGTGCTGTGGACCTTTCCTGACTCCTCTGTGGACATTTCAGTATATCCATGTGATGTGAACACCCTTTACTTCCTCAACACCAAAAACACCCCAGTTTTAATGACTACTTCTCTGGTGCAAGGCTCTGTAGTAAGAGGCAACGTGGCTGGACTGAAGAAGCCGAGAGTTTTTGACAGTCATTTTGTATATTAACTGTAACAACCTCGCTGTTCTTAGTTGTTGTTCCCTGTTTTTCTCCCTCATGTTCTTTTATTTTGTACATTACACTATCTATAAATATTACTATTGCTTCAATACATGCGTGTCTGTGGGGAAAGAAAAAAAATGTGTCTTGGTACATATTTTGTTTTAATCATGTTTTATAAAATTCCTGTACAGCAATAAAGCACAGTAGTGTCCAGTGGTCGTCTCCATCTCTTCAATGAGGATGAGTTGGGGTGTTGGGATTGCGGCAAAACATATTAAATCTTTAAAGACCCCCAAGCCCCTTACTTCACTATTGTAACTGAAATAGAAATGTGTAACTGTTAGCTTAGCTCGTGTAACTGTTAGCTTATCTAGCTTAGTCTCATAATTGGAACAGAGTTGTGTTTACGGTTAGCTAAATTGCATTTTTAATAGTTGTGCAGTTATCTTTGTTTTAACATTAAAACGAAAGTGGGTTAGCTAGCTAGCTGACTAAACGTCTTACATACTAATTAGACTTGTGGAAAGTATTAGGTAGTGAGATTACAAGTAGTTCAAATACTGCAGTACAGATACAAGAATAATTCAATATAGCTGCAGTTTTATTGCAGTTAATTTACTGAAAATAATAACACATCGGCAGTTGAAATGATCAGGTTTTACTTGTCATATCTTCATGTCATTGTATCTGTATCATCTACGAAAACAGTACGTTTATAAAATTTACATTTACGTTTGTGGCATTTAGCAGACGCTCTTATCCAGAGCGACTTCCATGTCCTAATTACAGGGACAGTCCCCCTGGAGACACTCAGGGTTAAGGGTCTTGCCCAGGGAACCAGTGGTGGTAGTGCTAGAGGTGGGATTCAAACCTGGGACCTCTTGAGCCATAGGTCCATAGGCAAATACCCTACCACTAGAGCACCACCACCCTCCGCAAGTATAATAACTGAAAGTGAATTTTTTTGTTCAATAAAGTAAAGAGGTAACTGTAAAAATGACCTCACAGTACAAGGTTAAAATGAATTTTTAATTTCTTATAGGTTGTGGTTTCTGAAAGGTATAAATCATTGCAAGGACCTCAGTATGAATTTAATAAGACTTTTTGTGAAGATTTACTTCGTTGTTCAGCTTTTAGCAGGTGACTTGCTAAATCTGACATGCTGATGCATGAAACTTCTAATGATATGGGGTCTGCATAAAATATATTAAGCTTGATCACGTTCATAGATAGTTTTTTTTCTTTAGTGATCAAAACTTAGTTCTGAGTTCATCTTTAGAAAGGATTAAAGTACTTTCCCAGTTATAATTCAGGAAGAAGGTAAATCCATTTCACTTGCAGGACCCACAAGGTGAAAGGAGGAGAAACACCCTGGACAGGTTGCCAGTCTTTCACATAGCAGACACATGGCAACACACCCACACGGAGGGGACACAGTATCTCCAATACACCTGACATGCATGTCTTTGGATGGTGGGAGGAACGCAGAGCAAGGGGACAGCTGAGATGACAGCGCTTCCCTTTTTCGACACTGCTGAAAGTGAAAGTGACTATTCTTGTCATTGTGAGAACACACAGCACACAGTGAACCACAGCGAAACTGGACTTCTGCATTTAACCCATGCACACAAACACACACCGTGCAGCAGGAGGCAGCTATGAAAGCACCCAGGGAGCAGTGACAGGGACGGTACCTTGCTCACTGGTAAGGGGTTTGAATCCACAGTCTTCCGATCCTGTGGCCCTCCCTAACCAATAGGCCACCGCTGCCCCTACAAGCAAACTTTTGTATCATTGTGATTTTTTATTATAAGACATCATGAATATTGCAGTTAAAATCACAGTAACTGCAGTTTTATTAGATTTTATGTAATTTCATACAGCCAGACCAGCAGTAGTCGTAGATCTTTGAAATGTGTTATTAGATGAGCATCAGGAAGTGTCATTCACAGCACACAGCTGATAAAGACTGGGCAAATAGTAGATTCTGAGTAAACTTCCTCTGTGACAGGAACAGCAAACATCCGGGGGTTTACACAGGCCATACTGAGTTTTTAATGGGTATGTGTGTGTGTGTGTGTGTGTGAGAGAGAGAACAAGCCGGAGAGATAGTATTGTTGCATAATGCAGGGATGTGAATGAGCACAGGGTGAGTGTGTTTACTGTGACTGGGCTGGGTGCAACGCTTGTGTAAACTGATTACTCTCTTATCGCTCACTGAGCCATAAGGACAGGCCCTGGCTCGTAAATCACACCACACGCTACAACACACTAACACACACACACACACACACACACACAATACTGGGACCTGGCCACGGTTGAAAAAAACCCCACAGCTGCTATTAAAACAAAAATAACAACAACAACAAACAACACCTCTAAAGTAGATATGCACCCCGTCTCCGTTATCAACAGAGTGTAAATCCCAAGCAAGTTCATAACCTAAGTAGAGCATTCATGTTTGTGATCCAGCATGATTTTAAGAGTGTGAAAACACAATTATAAATGTACTGTAACTACAGGACATCTTCCAGTAATAATATTTTTGCGTATTTATGGCTGGGTAAGAAAAAGATTACAGAATATTATAGAATGAAGCATTATAACATTAGATTGGACTCTTTAAAATAAAACATTGGAGCAATGCAATGACAATTGCTATTCCCTAAAGCACCTTTCACGTAAGTTTTTTTTTCTTCCAAAGAGCCATTGATTAAAAGCTTCTTACTGTAACCAAAGCTAGTTTTCTATGTCATTGCAACAAATAACCACTTCTGAGACCTTAATGCTTAACCATGGAGAAAAGAAGCCTATATTGCCACTTTAAAGCCCTCTTTTCTTTGACCATGAGGTAATATTCGCGTCTATCAAATGTTCATTAAGCTTTATGGAAAAGCAATAGCAGTTTTAAAGCCTGTGGACGGGACAGTTTGGCCTGAAGCTCTAGTTGTGTCTATTGCTGGCTGTAAATGTACAGGCTTACATGTAGGCTACATTAGGTAACAGCTGGAAAAGGTAGTTTAGAGAATGCCTCTCCTCCTGCCCAAGGCTGTCATTACCCATATGTCACTGGCCTTTTCAGAGAGAGTGTGCCAGATTCATTAGTCCCTCAGGGTCAGAGGTTGTGAAAGATAGAGGCAGAAATGAAGCATGCAGGTGCTGAATATGAATGTGATATTATTCAGCACTTTATAACAGTGTGTTCTTCTTTGTTACTGATGAGCATTAGATTGGTGCTGCTTAATAATGGGTTTCTAATATCAGCAAAAGAAGATTTTTATTAGATGAAAAGATGAAGTTGATGTTCTTTTAAAGGTCTGTGCACCATCCTCTTTAGGCAGAGCCTCTTCTAGATGAAAACCTTTTTATAGGTAGTCACTACATTTACCATTCCTCACCATGTGATTGTGTAAGATCGTTGAGCTTTTGTACATGAGCTGCATTTGACTTATTTTATTAACAGAGACAGGTTCTTGTTTTAATGTGCCAGTGAATTCAGATTATTTTACTAAAATGTCGAAAAACAGGTCTCAAAATTGGCTAAATTGTTTTAGAACATTCTCAAAATAGCCTCATACCATGAAATATTACATTGCGACGTATATTCGAGATATTATACTTTTTTTCTAGATTACCTTTTTTTTTCTTTTTTGTTTAAAAGTGCCAGCTATCATATTGTGAACGCAGCAACAGGTATGGTCCAATCTTGTTGCATCAAACATCAGTGCTTGTTACGACAGCACATAAACTAAAATTGGAACAATACAGACAAGATTAGCATGGCCCCTGCGCAAGGATGACACGCAAAATCGTGAAGCAGTTCTTGTTTGGGGCAGTGGTGGCCTAGTGGTAAGGGAGTTGCCCCTGTATCGGAAGATTGTGGGTTTGATTCGCTCACCAGTAGGTTGCCCTGAGGTACCCTTGAGCAAGGTACCGTCCCCATCACTGCTCCCCAGGCACTTTCAATAGCTGCCCACTGCTGCACGGTGTTTGCATGAGTTAAATGCAGAGGTCCAGTTTTGTTGTGGTTCGCTTAGCTGTGACCTCGCAATGACAAGGGTTGTCACTTCCAATTTTTTTTACTTTTCATTTTAGTTCAAACGTTAAGATATTTTTACTTTCAGCAGTAAAATTGCTTTTGGGGATATAAGGTTTCTTTTTGCCAGCAAGCATATATAAACATAATAGAACGGAAACAGTGGCACGAGAATTTGTAGTAATACCTGTAGGCACTTTGGAATGGACCGGGTGTTGCATGCAAAATTCACAACAATGTTAAGAATGTGATGATTGGATCCTGATTTGCTTTCTGCCGAATCATCATGGAATGTTGTTTACACGCTGGAAACTATGGCATGCTGTATAACAGCTCAAGAAGGAATGTTGCAGGTTTGGTGAGGGAATTAAGATGGAACATTAGGAAACGTTCTCTGGAATGGAACTAAGAATACCAAAGATGCTGTTAACAGCTCCTAATGTCTTCAAGGCCAATGAACATCTCTCTACATAGAATTAGAATAGAAAACTCTACATACATGTCCCTGGTATCTAAGCTTTGCTGCACTAATTACCCATCTAAATCTTGGTGTTGATCCTCAGTTCTTATTCAGGAGGAACAATGTCACTTGGAGGTTATGTTCTCTTGAGATAGAGAAATGGGGTTCTTGGACTGAAAAAAAAGAGTAGAGGACAAATCAAATCTCCAGTGCAGTTGGGGAAGATGAGTAGAGGACAGGGAGCAGAATGGCTGTCAGGGCTTCAGGCTATTTTGGGGGGAGGAATAGGGTAAGAGCCCATTCCTTTACTGTGTATGAGCTACTTGCATACATTATATATGTAATGTATACAAGCAGCATATATATATATATATATATATATATATATATATATATATATATATATATATATATATATATATATAGTAG